>JACXGK010007434.1:0-25292 GCA_016801125.1 Novumbra hubbsi | reverse complement strand
GGGGGGGGGGGGGGGGGGGGGGAGGGAAAGAGGGGGAGAGAGAACGGGAGGAAGAGAGATACGTTTTTAAATTGTATGTATTTGACTACTGTGGTTATTACTCTTTTTGCAGTAATGATTCATTTATTGTATTAAGGAAGTCATTTTCTTTTGTCCATTGATTTGATTAGTACTTTAATTCTATGCACTATATAATGTATATATACTGTATACTTTGATAATATGAGTAACCTACCTTTCCATGTCCATAATAATAAAGTACACCGCTCAAAATTCAGGGAGCACTTACATTACAAATCGGGTCATGGAAATATATATCAAAGAACGAAATCTTGACTGTACATTGTGTAATTCATCGTCTACAAAATGATGGTCAATGGAAACCAAAATCACCCACCGATTGAGGGCTGGATTCAAACTCCCACTAGAAATCAAAGTAAACAGTAGAAATCCCAGGTTATTCCAACTTTCATCACGGCATCTAATAATGTGACTCAGTAGTGTGTTTGGCCCTAGATGCCTGTACGTACTCCTGACTACGTCTGGACATGCTCCTGCTGAGACGGCAGATGGTGTCCTGGGGATCTCCTCCCAGACCTGGGTCGCTCTGGAAACTGAGAGACCTGAATCAGTCTTGAGACTGTACTGGGCGACACAGAAAACCTTCTTGCAACAGCACCTATGGATGTGCCGTCCTGGAGGAGCTGGACTACCTGTGCAACCGTAATAGGTTGCAGGTACCGCCTCATGCTACCAGTAGTGACAAAACCACTAGCAAATCGCTAAACTATTGACTTGTTGTTGTACTATGATGATTTTGTGTTTCCTTCATTTTTTGGAGCATTGTATATTAAATTGAAATAAAATAAGAGTTAAAGTCAGAGAGGGAAAATGAGAGAATGACAAAGTGAGAGAAAGAGAGCATGGGAGAGAAGCTGGATAAAAATAACAAAGAAGAGAAAGAATGAGACAGAGAGAGTGACTGACACAGAGAAAGAGTTCGGTTGTGTCCCAGTCACAGATTTGTAGTTCTAAACCCACGAACTGTTGTGGCTGGAAGTTAGGCAGCCTCACATGTCTACATCTCTCAATCTTGTTCAGCCAGCCTCATATCTCTACATCTCTCTATCCTGTTCAGCCAGCCTCACATGTCTACGTCTCTCTATCCTGTTCAGCCAGCCTCACATGTCTACGTCTCTCTATCCTGTTCAGCCAGCCTCACATGTCTACGTCTCTCTATCCTGTTCAGCCAGCCTCATATCTCTACATCTCTCTATCCTGTTCAGCCAGCCTCACATGTCTACGTCTCTCTATCCTGTTCAGCCAGCCTCACATGTCTACGTCTCTCTATCCTGTTCAGCCAGCCTCATATCTCTACATCTCTTTATCCTGTTCAGCCAGCCTCACATCTCTACGTCTTTCTATCCTGTTCAGCCAGCCTCATATCTCTACGTCTCTCTATCCTGTTCAGCCAGTCTCATGTCTACGTCTCTCTAAGGCTCTCTACCCCATTCAGCCAGCCTCAGATTAAAATCGATTACATATCTCTACCCGGTTCAGCCAGCCTCATATCTCCTGCTCACTCTCTATCTCTCTATGTTTTTCAGACATCTTTGTCTCTCTTTATTTCTCAGATATTCAGCCTGCCTCAGATCTCTCTGTCTTTCTCAGAGGGGGGGACATAGACCGTCTCATTGTCTCACTTCTCCAGATGGAAACTAACTTCCTCTACTGCACCATGCCTTGTTTGTCTCCCGACTGGCACCTTATTACCTATGTAGTGCTCTACTTATGCCTATAGCACATAGGGTTTGGGTTAAAAGTAGCACAATATATAGGGAATATGGTGCCATTTGGGATGCATTCTTCTTTTATTGTGTACTGTGTGGACAATAACAGATGAATTTCCCCAGTACACAATAAAAGGTCAGGTCTTTCATAAACTTTTCTGAAATCAATAGCATTTCTAGGCTATTTCCTAGCCTGACATATAGGCTATCATGTGCATGATTGCACTGCTTGACGTTTTTGTTGAGCACATTTGCCTAGACATCTGCACATCTTGTTTGCATTAATTTCCCCCAGCCGCAGTACAGTAACAGTATTCCTTCCAGCCCTCCGTCAAGGTTCTAGGAGACTCCAGAACAAGGAAGCAGGCAGGTCAGATCATTACCTACTGTTGAAGAAAACACACGATTGTCCTGTAGGTGAATGGCAGGCAGGCCTCACAAGTATAACATATCAGACAATAGACCACCACCTGAAACAATTATTTCCCCATGCTGTGGTCATTGACAACCACCTGACCTTGACAAACAAACTTTTCCCACCACATTAACCCCCCTCCAAACTGTGTACTAAACAGCTGCACTATGCCTAAAACTCTGCTCATCTACCTGCATCTAGATAGATACACATGCAGGGACGGCAAATCGGTAATTTTGCACATCAATCTAAATAAAAGTACTTTACATGGGTTACACAATACACTAATATCCCATTATCTTATATACTAACCACCCATTGTATGTAATGGTATGTCAAGGATTTTGTATTTTAGAAGGTATACCTCGGGGTAGGTGTTAAAGCACGAATGCTTCCTTCTATAACCACTAGAGGGCGTTCTCTCCTGAGAAACGAACTGGGGTGAATCAGAGGCAGAGAATGTTGTCTTACTGGGATGCAATTGCACATTCGAATAGCGGTATTCATTATAGGTCACCCTAGTCTGCCAAACGGTGGCCGGAATAACTTGAGTTGACAGTATGGTGTCATGCGTAGTCGCCCAAGCTAGGGTAGAATTGTAAGATTCTACCGGAGATGAGTAGCATATGCGCCCCTAAAATATTGTAATTTGTTACTCATATATTTTTTGTATTATGGTGTACGTGTACGTAAATATTACAAGCTCATAAATTAAAAGCAGCCTTTAGAACCAACTTTAAAGTTTCACAATCAACGGGAGCTCTACCAAGCACACTAATCATGGCTGAAGATTGTGTAAAAAAAATAAAAAGGAGAAAAGTTTTGATGGGTTGCAACTTGCACACGTAAAACCTGGTTTATCTAAAAGATTTATAGAGGCTCAGGCTGTGTGTGTTACCTTTTTACCTTTAATATAGACAGGTTTAAGGGTGTCCACTTGTTGCAAGTATTATTACTATTTTCGTCTATGAAAGCGCAAAGGTCGAAAACAACTATTTGCTCCAATATGGCTGGTGCATGGGCTCCAGTTTCATCCTTTTGGGAGAAGGGAGTGTTGGCGCTTGCGTAGAAAGCTCGTGTCGCGTAGTTTTCCCATTTTCTGCTGGAATTGAATTGGTGACGTCATCGTCAGCGTCCAGAGCGCTGTGTGTTTCCGAGCTTCAACATTCACTCAGCGTGTTGTAACCACCAGAGAGGCAGTGTAGCATCCAAAGAAAAGGGCGCTATAGGTTTCTTTTTTTTATTTTATGGCATGGGATATTTTCTACACTGCCGCAGTGACGGAGATCTGACGAGCTTGTGAACAATTTGGACATTTCGAGAGGAATCTGATGACACATTGGGTTCACAATCGATTTTTTTTTTCAGCCAAATAATGAGTGGGCTTTATATGGAGCATGCATGATCAAAATGCATGAGATGTACATGACCGTGCATGAGCACAACCCATAGCCTCACTGGGCTGTAAAGCAAGCCTTTCTCATTTTATCCATAGCCCGCTGCCTGTGAAGCTACCTTTGGTATTGGCAGTGCGTGGTTGTAGGGCGCTGAGGACGGACAATCGATAAGGTGTTTGAATATATTCATTAATTTTAGAATTCTTGCCAACGTTTTATTCAGTATCTGATAAAGAGGCAATGCCATCCCGCATTGCGAAGGTGTTTGCAATGAGGTTGCTCTTCGTGGGATTTCTGCTCAGTTTGGAGATAACATCTCCCACAGGAGCTTTTGATGGTAAGTGACACTATAGTGTTGTAGCTTTGTTAAAGCTGCGTTGCCAGTCTTTAGCGATAGGCCTATGTGCAAGTAATGTAGCCAGTTCACCACACGACCGAACCTGCTTTTTGCCCCGCCACAAATGTCTCCTTAACGGCACCGAACTGGTAACCTAACGGTACTGAACTAGTGATTGATATAGGTTTCCAGTCATCATAGATGCCATATTTGTAAGAAGTAGCATAGGATAACATTCTACTCTTCCCACCTTTTGCCAATTACTATTTTCTTAACCACCTGTCTGTAGCGTAACACGATTACGTTAGCGGGTTTTTGACCTAACAAAACAACTGTCGTTAACTAGCCTGCAGATGTGTTGAGATTTAAATCGAATACTCTTTTTTGGCCTAATGAATTAACTGCAATTCATGGCTACGTTGACTTCAGTGTTATGCTGCCTGCAGCTCGGTTTGACTCCTCTGTCCATGTAGCCCCAGGAATGATTCAAAATATGCATGCCCTTTGTTCTTCTGTTGTTTACATGCTAGTACTGTAAGATTGGCTACGGTTATTTATAGGGTTGACAAAATGTCACAGAACGTAAGTTAAAGGAAAAGGCCTGTTATTCCCCAGTTGTACGTAGGCTAGACAGACAACAAAACACGTTTCTCTTGAATCGATCAATGGACAACACAGACCTGATTTGTATGCTTTGCGCCGATTTCGCCGCTTGAAAATGTTCCGTAACATTAATTTGATTCTCGGGTCCCAACGGTGGCCTATTTTTGTTTGTGAATCGTTAATGGTTCTGAATCAATGACTGTTCTTGGGATTATTATAGTAAGGCTATACCTTAGCGGGATCAGTTCAAACCGACTTCTATTGTTGAGATGTCCATGTTTGTTTATACATAGGTATGCTATTGTCGTGGCTTGTTCCAACGTGTAACGGGGGTTAGAACGTCTTGGGAACTAAACAGCTATTCCGACTTGAACTACTCTCTTAATGACAGTCAGGCAGATTTATAGAGAACGGAATGGAATAATCGAGTCAGTGTCAGCCTAACATCCTCGCGTGCTTCTCAGGCCTGCATGGGACTGGTCTCTAGCTTGTATTAAAATATCCTCTCAAATATTTACAACAAGTCTACTAATAAATATTGTTGATTTGGATCTGGCGCTTTATAAAGTGCATTCTTGCAACAGTTATACTTCATATCTCGTACGATAATATGTTAATTCACTTGCAGGGCGATATTTTTTTAAATAATTTTAGCCGTAGTTATGGAGTCCCTTTTTCCTTTTTATGAAAAAATGAAATACAACTTATTGACCGTTCTTGCATTATAGTGTTAGCTTACTTATACTATATTTGCTATCTCTAATGAATCCTAGACTGAGAATAGTTTTTTGTCATGAACCTTGTACTTAGGTGGACTTTAGCAGTTTTAGGGGTATTTTAAAACTACCCCATTTACTGGAGTACTGAGCCAGCACCACCAGATATAACACAGTTATATTTCTTAGCCTACAACGAAATGCCCCACATTCCTCTCAATGACATGCATAAATAATGTGTCGGGAGTTCAAGGCATTGGCGGCGTGTTTATTAAGGTCCCAGCTGATTTAAATAATAGAGTTGGCCTACATCGGCTCATTTTGTTTCTGAAACTAATGAAACTGGGATTGCAGTATGTTGCACTCCACCTTGATGCACCTCCCCCATATGGTGCATGTTTGTTAAGATGGACTCCACAGGAGAGGCTGGCCAGTGATGCTGTGTTGACAAAGCAAAGCAAACGGTCATAACTTTTGAGTTCATGGATGGAGGGCTTCTGCCACTGCAGTGTTTCAATGCTCGCCTGTGGTAATAAATCAGCAAGAGTTGGTGTTGTTAACTTTATGTTTATATTTCTCTTAGCCCTTAGCCAAGGCCTGGGGGTACATCTGTTACACGGGGGTCAGGTTCATTAGGGAATGCAAAGGCAATTTGTGACAGATGATTCTAATGAGGCCTCCCTCTTATAAGGAGGCATCTCGCTACGCCGTCTGCAGGCATGTGTAAACGTCCAAATCCACTTAGAAACAACTGAGCTGTTTAGGCTAATCTGAACCCCCGAAGGCAGGGAGAGCAGAAGTCCTAAATAAAAGCACACCCGGACTTGTTTCAGGAAGGTTTGAACATAAAATAGGTGATACTTTTTATTTATTTAGGTCCCCTACTAAAGTCTACAGTACAGTATGGAAGGTTCTTGAGGTTATGTTGAAGAATTCTGTGTGACCAGGCAAAGAACTGCCTTCCTTCCCCTGGTCTTCCACCTCCAAGCTCCCTGGGAACATCTGGACAGGGCCAGACTATTAATTCAGAGTGTGTGTGGCATGACGGGGTGTGCGATTACTGACTCATGCTGACTCCTCACTCATCCAGATAAGAGAAGTGAAGTAATAATGCAAAACTTTGCCAGCAGGAGTCAGCCAAACCGAATTATAGGCAGTCTGTCATCAGGAACACGATGTACCCTGGTGCGGTGAAACGTTGTAGAGAAACACTCGAAGCTACAGGACGTCTAATCTTATCGCAAGTCACCGCCGATGCGACTGTGCACTGAGAAAACACTGTGGGCGGACGCTGTTTTCCGCTTGGATAACGCTAGTTGTGAAATGCTGGGAGACACTCGACGGTGACAAGTAGATGCTCATGCCAAACTACAGTCTGAGGAGGAGGAGTCTGAGGAGTGTGTGGGAGCCGCTCTGCTAGGGGGGCCCAAGGTCAGCGACTTGAGCTAAAACATGTGTATTCATCCGGATCACCACAGGGCTCAGCTGGCTGGACGTGGCTCACATTGGAATGAGACAATTGCACAAGCCAAGGTCGAAGGTCATATTTCAGCGCCATTCAGTGATTCGTTCTGTTCCGGAAGACTCTCCTGGCTAGCTGGAGGTTTATCTGTCGCTGTAAAACCAAGACTTGTGTTTAGCCCGCCACAGATATGCAATCCAGCAACATGGGACATTTTTGTTGATCGCATGTCGAAAGGGATAGCAAGATCCGTGCCGATATGTTATGAACCCTGCTGCGATGGGGAACCCACAAAGAAAGTCAATATTGCAAACTCTAGAAATCGTTTTATTCATTGCGTGAACGCAGTTGTATGGCCGTGACCAAATGACTTGAATCTCTGGTACATGCGGTTAAATACATTCCTTGACAGGTTGGAGTCACAAACCCACAAGTTGGAGAGACAGTCAAGACCTGCCTTCACTATTCCAGCACCATCTGAACACAAATCATTCTTATCACCGCAGTGACACCTTGAGATTGCAACCCTTTGGAGAGCAATACCACTTGTCTCTATACATACCACTATTAACTTTATTTGATATTGTTTTGGAGGCTACTGTGTGTGTGTGTGTGTGTGTGTGTGTATCCTTTGGCCCATGACATTCTTCCTGTTTATCTTGCCATCATGCTAAAATAGATTGACTTCAGACAACAGAAAATACACGCATTTAGTTTTTTGGTCCAAGGTACCAGCTAGATCACAGACAACATTACCTGGCTAAACGCTGGTACTGATCTAACTCCATGGCAAAGACAAGTCATCTAATTAACATCTAGTGGAGTTAAACTACCAAATGGGTAGTTTAACCCATTAAAACTAGGCAAATGGGACATGATAAAATTACAGAAAATCTGCGAATTTTAAGTTTAAATATCTTTTCAATTTTTCTCATAAAAGGATGAAAAAACATGACTTGAGGTCATCGAATCAAGCCAGACCGCATGAAAACATAGTGGTGGTTCAACTTTGCTAGATGTTTCCGTGGAAGCCTTTGGCTACCTTTGGCTTTCAAGAGTACAGTATTGACAAAGAGGATATACTATAGCCTATATATAGTGACTGTGGGGAAAGTGGGGAAAAACGTCTGCAATGTTAGACATAATGTAGGGACTTTCTCCGTGTGTTTCTGGATCATTTGAGCGGAACATGCTGAGAACCAGAGCAGCCCATACGTTATGTGGCCCCCAGCTGGATGTCATGGTGGTTCCATGTTCTCCTAAAGACCTGGGTTCTGGAGAATTTTGACGCCAGACTATGAAGAGTTTTAGTGCTGTTTATTCGTTTTTAATAAATAATATACAATATTCACAAAAATCACGAATACAATAAAAGTAACAAATACGCTTTTTGTTATTTTTATAGAATAGAGCTTTGTGTGCAAAACTGAAGCGATTTGCTTTAGTAGACCGCCAAGTAAGGTATTCAAGTAGTCATGGTAAATTGTTCCAAGCTTTTTGCAGTATTTGCTATAACTGTTCTTTTGAATTAGGTGGCTTACTGTTTGCCCAGTCCAAGTGTTCCCACACAGCTTTAAATATGTGGATGTTGGAGTCCCTGATTGTCCAATTTAGTACTGTAAATTTCTTCCAAATTTGTCTTAATCATTGAGTGTTATCTTTCAGTCATTGTCATGCTGAAAGATAACATTATTGACGATCAAAGATCACAGTTTCCCCCCAAGACCTCTACTCATCGTAGATGTGTGTGCTTAGGTGCCAGATAACTATGTCAGATGCTGGGCAAGCACTTCACTGGGTTTCCTTCTGTTCCTAAAGAAAGGGCCTAAGAGGTCCTAAGAAAATTCCCTCTATGATTATAACCTTTTCTTTAGGTCGAAAGGTGAAGAGTGAGGGTGAATTCCAGAGGAGCCTAAACGACCATATAATGGTCTATGGTTCCTGACCTGTTCTCAGGACTTGCACTGGAAACTGCCCGAGAACATTCTAGAACTTCCTGAATCCTCCACACATTCAGCAACATTGTTTTTGACTTTTTACCTTAACCCGGATAACATTTTGTTTCTACTCTGCTACCAGCTCCTTATAGTCTCGTCACCACTGTGACAGCCATAGTGTTGCCATGATCACAAAGTGAACCGTGACCGGGTACTCGGCCAACCTGTCTCAGGAGAATGTCAGTTGATTGTGATGTTGCTTGGTCTGCTTTCCGCAGGCCGATTTAAGCTTCAAGTTAGCTTTGAGCAAACTCCAAAATGTCTCTCAATTTTTCTTTAACCAAGGGACTCTGCAATGACGCTTCAGAAAGAGCGCCTAATGCCGTCTTTAAATGTGATGCGTAGGACAATATAGACGGGCCTCTTGGAGTTAAGATGCACATGTCTCTGCGTGTTATCTTAAGGCAGCAGTTTAGCCTGTGAATAGATCGTAATAGAATCAGACTCACGTTGGTGGATGTTTGCTAATACTTCCTTTCAGGAGACCGTGCAGATTGAACCTAAACAGAAATATTAGTGGAATAATAAATAAGCCAGAGGCATCCCTGGTAATAACTGTGTGAAATCCCCTTTACTATCCTCTTTCCTGTACGGTGATGTTGGTTCAGCCTGGAAGCTGGAGGCGCTGTGCATACGAAATGGCCGCCTGCTCCCTGCGTAGTGCACTACTTCCAACCAGGGTTTGTTGAGGTGTAGGGGGCAATTTGGGCCCACCGGTAGATTACCGTGACTGCCTTCGGTGTGACGCTCCTGTACGAAGGCGTGAGGCTCGCAGATGAGAGGCTGTTTGTTGTAGGTGAATAGCAGGGTGTGTTGTAATTGGTGTTTTCTGTTTGCAGCTGCATCGCTGTTGACCCTGTTTAGCTCCTCTAAGACCTTGACGGAAGCACAACGGTTCATTCAAAATAATGTTGGGTCGTTGTGGGTGTGGAATGGTGGAAAGGGGAAAGGCCTGGGTTTCTCCTTAGGTTTTAGAAACTAGGCTTTGTCTTTGTTTCTGCCTCACTGTTTTGATAGTTGGATGTGGTTTGTCATTATTGCTTAAACTACCAATGGAAACCGCCTTGCTTGTTTTTGCCAAAGATAGCTGGAGCCATGTAAACTATTACACATCTGAAGGGCATTTCATTTTTTTCCGTGAAGTTTATGTATAACATGCCCAATAAATGAAATCATTTAGAAACTTTTCCTCTAACCGAAACAGTTTTACATGACTCTTTTAACATTGTCTGTATCCTGTCAGTATATCCTACACTGTTAATATTTTTGCAGGTGTCTATATAACGGATAGAGGTGTAGCAAAAGAGAAATATTCAGAAGCTCAAGTCTCCACATTTTGTTGTATCCGTTATATAGCGTATCCGTTTCATGTAACATACACACCACTTTCTTGTCGGATATATAGGGGGGTGAGATCCTTACATTTAAGAAATATCCATAACTTAGTGCATTTTTATTAAATACCACAAACTGGCTCTAGTTTTAACAAAAAAAAAATCATATCTAATGCAACTATGCTGTAACTTCAGTGGGAGGTCAAATTTGGTTTTACCAACGACATTTGCTCCACGTACCTCTGCTTTGTTGAAAGACCCTTAGCAGCTCGAGCAAGCCAACTTGATCTTAGTCCTCCAGAAAAATGTGCCCACTACATACTGTGTGATCATTTACACAGTACTGTACATCTGAGAAATGCAAACCCTCGTGTCTTTTCGCTGCACTTCTCTTGAGGTGTGGGCATGACGGTGGAAACCTCACAGCCGGTTTCCTTGCTCGCCTGACACAAATGTGTAAATCCTGCGTGTATTTACAAATGTGTAAATCCATTTCTCCGACGTTGGACCTTTTCGAACTGATGCCTGGAGAGGGGGGACGATGAGAATCGTTATGCAGACCTCATAACAAGCGGTCCTCAAGTCCTACCTGTGTCAATTCTACCTCCAGAAAACATTAGTTTTTTGAAATGCTGATTTTGTGTGTGCGCGTGTGTGTTTTGCTTGACTAAAGAATTGATTAAACGGGAGG
The DNA here is from genome assembly GCA_016801125.1 of Novumbra hubbsi. Taxonomy (NCBI): domain Eukaryota; kingdom Metazoa; phylum Chordata; class Actinopteri; order Esociformes; family Umbridae; genus Novumbra; species Novumbra hubbsi. Next base: position 14,550 of record JACXGK010007434.1, on the reverse strand, counting down.
CTTCAAGCGCCTTCACATAGCTGTCAGCGTTCACACCTGACCAGGGGAGGAACCCAGAGCGAGGTAGCTGATATGTGGTGATAAGATTCCAATTTCATGGACTGCTGCCATGTGTCAAACATGTCTGCCTCGGTTAGATTCACAGTCATCCGAGTCAGATTCAGGCAGACTCCCAAATGCCGCACTGACTCCTTCCCTGTGATCCACATAAGACCTGAGTGGTGAATAGGGAGTAATTTGGGACGCATACGGTTCTGGAATGACAATGCATGTGGGGAAAATGGATGAACAGATCGCTGTCCTGAGTGTGGCTTGATGATGATGATGAAGAAGTGCTGAGCCATAGACTTCTCACAGCGGCTCGGGTGATTTCGGACAAATACAAGCTTTCGGTTTACATCCCCTTGACTGGACATTTGTTGGACTTGTTTACTAAGCTGGGCGACACTTCGACAATTTGATCACTTCAAGCCTGCTCTCACTCTGCTAATGTGACCTCACAAAGCAAGTATTTGCATTTTACCAAGGGAATTAGAGTGTGTTGTTATGCAATTCTAATGATCGGTTTGGACTCCCCTTGGGAGAGATCCATACTAATTAAACTGCTGGGTAGACCTTAACTACCTAGACAACCATTTTCATTGATGTCATTTTATAAGGTATATTATTATTATTATTATAAAACTTTACGATACAGCCAAAGTCTTTGTTGGTTTTCTTGGTTTCAATAAGAAAGTTTGTGACATGCAGTAATGATTTTATTTATGGCTTGTGGGGAGCTGTGCGGAATACTGAATTTAATGACTTGGTCCTGTGTTGGTTTGTTCTGTGGATCCCGTATTCTGTACTGATGAGTCTGGATCCTTTTACCTCTGCAAGTGTAACCTGCTCTGGATGTTTACGGTCCTCACTGCTGTGCTGTTCAGAGGTTATGTTGTTATGTCGTATTGGCTAATTGCCTGGCCCCTTAGAGTTCAGTTGTTGTTTTTGTGCGTGTGCAACCACTTTGAAAATTACTGTTCGGGATAATAATGGTCTGGGGGCAGGACGCCAGTTAATGAGGACGCCTAGCTAACTGTAGTCAGAAACTGCAAGGCCACTGGCTTCTCTGCTCTTTCAGAATATGGATAAGTGGCAATTCCTGTTGAACTGCCCTGGGCCTCCATTGTGTGTGTGTGTGCGTGTGTAAAATGTGTATCATATTTATGATTGTCTTTGAGTCCACCCAAGATATGTAATAATATCGTATTGTAAATCATTTCACCCTTCTTGGTAACACTTCACAGTTTCTTTGCTTATATTTCTGTGTAATGTTACAAATATTGTCTGTGTTGATAATTCCACGAATTGAAATGCACACAGAGACAATGGTGCCTTGGGGTCCCAGTCAATTTGCTGCACTAATAGAGTTCCAGATACTTTTCTCCAAATTAACTGTTTTCCAATAAATTCTGATTTATTAAATTCTTTGTGATTACAGAAATCTTTCATACATGAATTCTGTCCTGTAATTTTGCAAGCTATGTACCACCGAAACCACTGGAATAACATCTAGATCCTTAGCCTGTCTCTGTTACTTTCTGATGTCCCTGGTTTGTTTTTCATAGTTTCTTTAAGAATTGTATAGTTCTTGCTTTGACATAATGCCTCTATAAACTTGTAAAAAATTGTAATTGCATACTTGGAGATGTTTTGCTTGTCCATTTCCGTTTAGAACTGCACAGAACTCTTTGGGAGGCTGTGGAAGTTCCAAAATCCATATAATGGAGAAATCTGAGAGGAGTGAAATGTGATAGAAAACAGCCTCCTGGTTTGGGGGGTGGTTTAGCTTTTTCTTTCTCGCCGAGACCCCCACCTCTCTGTAACCCCTGAGACACAACACACCCAGCAAGGACCGGAGAATAACTCCAAGTCAGTCATTTCATTAGTTCATTTCAGAGCTCCCAATTGAACTCTTCATCTTTGAACACAGTGTAATATAATCACATCAACAGCAGGCTCAGGAAAACAATGAAAGACATATAATGCTCCTTTGGCCACTTTGGTGAGCTCAGTGCTAGAACATGGACTCTGTTGCTTGCTGTGCTCACCTCATGAAAACCTTTGTCTTTTTCAACGTATGGACATTAGATCTTCATTTTAACATTATTGAGAGATGGAGGTAATATAAATAAACTAATAAAACTGAAGAAATGTCTTGAAGAAGAAATATGTAGGACACCCCCACATTTAATTACTACTTAAAATTCATACAATGAGAATTGGTTGCAAAAGATTAGAACATCATTAGAGAGGATTGTGGAGGAGCCTGTCTTATTTGAACCTCAGATGAAAGAGCCTTCAGAAAGAAGGTTGTAGATTCATGTGAGTCTGGTAAAGGACCACAAGATGCTTAAAGAAGTCTCCAACAATCCAGAGATGTTATCTCAGAACCTACAGGTTGCTTTTGCCACAGTTCATGTCAAATTACATGCACCATATGAAAGAGACTGCACAAGTTTGGGGAAAAAAAACCATCAAGGCAAGACTAAAGTTTGCCCGAGAACACCTAGAAAAAGACTAGGACTTCTGGTGCCTTGGACAGATAAATCCACGGTAGAAGTGTTTGGGCACAGTAACAGAAGACATATGTGGCACAAATCAAAGGCCACATTTGAGCACAAACATCATACCAACTGGAAAGCATGGGGGTGGAATTGTAATGGTTTGGGGCTGCTTTGCTGCAGCAGGGCCTGGCCAGCTGAATTCTTCATTGTATCAGAGGGTGCTTGAGGAAAATGTAAGACCATCTGTCATGACATGACAATGCCCCAAAACATTCTAGTAAATCCACCAAGGAAAGGCTCATAAGAAAGAAATGGAGAGTTCTGGAATGTCCAAGTAAGCCTAGATTTTAATCCTATTGAGATGCTGTGAAGTGATTTTAAACATCACACAGCAGAAACAATTCTGCATGGAAGAGTGGTAAAAACTTTCTCCCAGTCGATGTCAGAGACTGTTAGACAGTTAATTAGACATTAATTTGCCCAACATAGTCATAGGTGTTATACAGATACTCAATCTACTATACACTGGAAACTCTAAACACTCTCCAATGTTATTAAAACATGTCAGTCCCTCAGCAAACGGTAACAACTAACCAAAACACACCCTTTCAGTCTACAGAGGTCTACACATGGCTGCAGGGAAGTTGAATTACTGTATGGATTATTAACATCAGATATTATCGGGTGGTTAATATTTTAAAGTGGAAGGAGTTCCTCTACAAAATGTGATAAAATACAGAACCCAGATCTGTGCCGGTGGGAACTCTATTCCTGTTTGGATCTGTAGGCTGGCTCCAGAAATGTTTCTGTCGTAAGGCCAAACAACTCACTGTCATGTCAAACCGTCTGACATTGACTGTAGGGTTTGAATCCAGAGATAGTCAGTGCACTATGTACACTCTAGATAGTCCAGATTTAGGTTTGTATGTACAGTAACTCTCCCTTATCCCTTAACCACTAAATCTGACTTGGACAGAGAAGGACTGACTGATCGAGAGACATACTTAGAGACAGCCAGAGAGAGACACAGAAATAGAGATTGAGAGACAGACCGGAAGACAGGCTGGAGTGAGAGGGAGAGACAAAGAGAGATGGAAAGCAAGAGAGAGACAGTGCCATACACATGAAATCAATTAAAAGGTGCTGGAATGTGCTGTGAGAGTCTGGTTTGGATTTGTTTGAAAGCGAGTGGGGACGAAGGGGATGGCCACTCTGAGGGAGAGACACAGGCCTCTGTGTGTGTGAGTCAGTAATGTGCTGGGTCTCCGATGGGCTTGGGGTCTGTTGGCCTTCGTCTTTTGGCTGCCTGCTCTGCTTGTTAAATGGTGGCAGATCTGCCTCATTACAAACATACTGTGTCCTCTGCCGTGGTCTCTCGTGTGTTCCTTCACTGTTCCTTTGTGTGTTCCTTCACTGTTCCTTTGTGTGTTCCTTCACTGTTCCTTCGTGTGTTCCTTCACTGTTCCTTCACTGTTCCTTCGTGTGTTCCTTCACTGTTCCTTCACTGTTCCTTCACTGTTCCTTCACGTGTTCCTTCACTGTTCCTTCGGGTGTTCCTTCATGTGTTCTTTCACTGTTCCTTCACTCTTCCTTTGTGTGTTCTTTCACTGTTCCTTTGTGTGTTCCTTCGCTGCCCTCTCTCTCCTGGAGGTCCCTACACTACGTGACAACCACTGACACGCATGCAAACACTCGCTGGGAGCCGAATGATTTAGCTGACTCATTTGCTGCTGTCCTCAGATGGCCTTGAATGCTTTGATGGAATGAGTTGATAATTGCCTCGGAGAGACCACGCACGACAGTGGCATACTGCTTCCATGTCAATATACATTGATACAGCACTTACTTGGCATAAAAGAGCTAGCAGTCTCTCATTAACCCATAAAGTAGCTTGGAGTCATAACGATAAAGTAGGATTTCTGATTAAGGATGGTTTTGGCATTTTAAATGATAATAAGAAATGCACAAAGGGGCCTTGATTCTAGATGGTTACTTGCCACTTTTTGCTTGGAGCCCGGTTCTGGGGTTCTCCGAGATGCTTGAATGTGTGAGTGAAAGCAGGGCCCTTTCCTGGCCAGTCGAGCCGCTCCAGACACAGACCTGCTCAGACAGACGTGTGAAAAGGCTTCCACCTCTCAGGTATTCATTGGACAAATATTATGACAAATCTTACAAAGTGGGCCAGACCGACTGAGAACATTCCTCTGCTTCTGGGCTTCTGAGAGGGAGAGAGGAGGAGCAGATGGCTGCGAGAGGCTCTGCGTTCCTATTGGATGCAGCAGTGCAACTCTCACTCTTTCTTCTTCCCTTTCATGCCATGCTAAATGGACTCTGTTGCTTGCCGAGCTCACCACAACATGTTACAGTTTGTCGTTGAAGGAAATGCCCTTTGAAAGGCATTTCAATAGTGGTTTGGAAAAGGCTGTTACCAGGGGTATGTGGCTGTTAAATGAGTGGCAGTCTGAATATTCCAGCAACATGAATCTTGCATGTAATTCTTCTTAGTTTTACTTTTTATTTATAGACGACTTACACCCTGTTCAAGTCTTGTATAATGTACATTTTAAGTGTTCTCAAATAAACTCTGGACTTTTATGTGGAACTTTTTAAAAACTCCCTACCAACTCCTATTCCATTGGGATGTAATGCTGAAACATCTCACAGGGCTTGATTTTTTTTATTTTTTAAAGAAAAAAACATTCCCCAGTGTGATAATTCGTAGTCGTTGTTTTGCAGTGCAATATAGTTTGCAGTGTGGGATCCTGGTGTGATCTTGTCACATACCAACCAAGATCAGACACTCGTTCTCAAACCATTTCTTTATCAGATGTCATTGTGATCCCAATCATCCATTCTGTTGTGGCTGCTTAATCTTTGGATCAAATGAATACGGTGAGAATGTGAGAATCCTACTGTTCCTGTAGTAATGTAATCAAGTCCTCTGAGGTAGGAAAAGGCCTGTTTTCTTCAAGCATTGCCAACTTAAACTGGCATCACGTCTTTTTAAATGTTTCCAGTTGGCTCTGGTACATTCCAGCAGACCGAGTAATGATCTTGTTCAACTCTCATCAGCATTATATGTGTGTCTGATTCACCTCTCATCTCAGGTCGGCGTTGCCCCTTCCAATAGAATGCGAGCAGCGCTCTAGTCATGCCTTTAGGAGAATCGGTGCGGTTGTTTTGCGAGTGAATTAACAACACACACCTCTGTGAGATATTTCAGTACTGGACTTTGAAAGAGGACGACTGAGGGGGATGTTTTCCAAGAACCCCTTTTTCATCCCCAACCCCCCCCACACAGGCTCAACCCCCAATTACCCCCCGGAGGTTCTCCTCGCCGTGCTGTGGGTCTGTTTACTGGTGTGTGTATGTTGTTCTGGTATGTTGAGCGTTGATAAAATTAGAACCCGCAATGTTTTATTTTCAGTTGTGGAGAAAACGAGTGGCTGAGCTGAACACAGCTGCTTCAAGCTAGCGGTTTTTAGTGGATCTCATAATGCAAGTTCCTTATAATGCTCCAACCAGGGAAGAAGCGACGGACATCCAGATAAGTCAAATGAGTGCTGAAATCATCACTTTGTGTGGCTAATGGCTACAGTCATGTGAAGATTAAAAAGTATTAAGTATTCGTGGAAAGTTGTCAAATTTTTCAGAAACCTATCCAAAGCCCTCATAATAAAGATGATTTATGCCCATGAGTCTGGGATGGGTTACGAAAGCTATTTTCCCAGCAATACAAAGTACATTCCGCTGTCCAATGTATTATGTGCAAATGGAGAACATTCTGAATCACTGACAAATCCACCGGTCCTCCATCTGAATTCAGCCCCAGAGCTGCCATAAGATGCTCATTATGTATTGATGGTTCGGGACAGTAACATAAAACACATGAGCAATGCTTGTCCAAAAGATGACACAATTGAAGCAGTACTGAAAAAGAGTGGGCAAAAATTCCTCACTCCTTTTTTTCTTTTTCCTTCCACCCCGATATGTCTGCATTTAATGTTTTTGTTCATATATCAGATTAATTAAAGTAGTAATCCACAAGTTAATCGGTTATCAAACAGTGTTTGTTTGCAGCCCTGCGGTGATCCCGGTTTATAAAGTCAGAAAAAAAATAAGGCAAGAAAACACCCAGGCCATGATTATAGCAGTCACTTAAATTAGCTTTAAGAGACATGGTATTCAACGCTTGTCTCGTTTGCAATAACTTTAAATGTTTTGTCTTGTACTATCCAATCTGGTGCTCTCATGTTGTATTTTATTGCATTTACTTCAAATACTGAAGTCAGATTTTATGAAAGTTACTGCAGGAGCACTTTGTAAATAATCGAAACAAACGCTACTCTCTAACATACAGAGAGGCCCATCACAATTTTTCATACAAGATATTACAAGGTGTCTTAAAGCCGTCATAAGAGTGTAAATGGAGGAGTGATGTAGAGCATCCAGTGTATTAATAGGAGAAGCAGCTGTGTTCTTATCAATTATATCTCTGTAACCTAAAACAGTGATGTGAAGGATAATGTATTTTCTATTGTCCGAATACAGTCAGGTTTTCTAAAATAAACCTAATCAGAGCTTCGGCTTCTTTACTAGTTCAGCAAAATGTTTTTTAATTAATCAAGTGATACTGATAATGTTTGAAATGTATCAAAGACCATAGTAGATCTATAAACAAGGAACACAAATCAGTTTTGCATCCGGAGCATTTACAACCAGTGAACAATGATGTGCCATGACCTAAAACCCTATTGATTTACAGTGAAAATCTAGAAATGGTGCTCTAGACAGAGGGGGCCATAGCTAAATATTCACCAATTCCTCTTAAGATCTTTTTTTGGAGCAACTGGGCCACTCTTAATGAGGGGAAGCTTGTAAACAGGCTGTGACATTTTGACCCTTAATTCCAATTGTAGGCCAATGTTGATGACCAATGACTTTTGAGACCAGAATTAGATTATGAATGATGGGTAGAGCGTGTGATAAGTGCCACTGGCTCTAACCTGTTAGTCCTGTGTATTTTAGCAGGATTATTTAACTGTGAATTGCTGATCAGAAAAACCCAATGATGAGCATTTAACCCTAAATCAGAAGAAGTAGATCAAAATGTACTTTCTAAAGCATAGCCTGCTGAGACGAATGGTATTTAAATTCAGTGACTTTCACATTTCTATCAATATGGGGCTTGTGCCTGAACCAAGTGGTTGTTGCAGAGAAGGTGGACATTTCCAGGACTTAGCTGGGTTTCCTTTCTAGCCAGGGAGAGTTTACAACACAGTCTGTTTTAGCATTTGGACCTGTCCTTGAAAGTAAATGAGTGATGGGATGAATGCTAAGCGTCATTCTACCTTTACCGTTTTGATATCACAGTGTCGTTCATGTTTTAAAGACTGTTGGCATGTCATGTGCATGGAACCCATCGCTTTTAATCGAATTTATAATAAACATGAGTCACGCCATTTGATTACACACACACACATTCCCTTCGTTCTTCAGCATAAATCCCTTAGCCTGGCAGTTTGGAGAGAACCTGACTGCAATGATACACTGCCCTGATACTCTCTTGTGATTACAGTCACACCCCTGTGCAGTGCACCTCCCTTCCCCAAACACCTCCCTGCCTGCCAAGTGGAGTGCAGGAGAGGGGGGTGAGGAGGGGGAGGGGGATGAAACGGTACATAGAGAGAGAGGGAATGAGAGAGAGAGGGAGGTAGGTCACCCAGGGCGAGGGAGGAGAGTACCCAGTCCCTGCAGAGAATCACAATGAGATAAGTTGGCGTTGCTGTGTGTGTGTGTGTGTGTGTGTTACATCCCAACATGAGTTGAAATATGACCAATAAACTACTGTCCTTTAGAATCCCCATTGTTATATGGGAAAGCACAGGAACTGACTGTTAGTACTGGAACTGACTGTTAGTACTGGAACTGACTGTTAGTACTGGAACTGACTGTTGGTACTGGACCTGACTGTTGGTACTGGAAATTACTGTTAGAACTGGACCTGACTGTTGGTACTGGACCTGACTGTTGGTACTGGACCTGACTGTTGGTACTGGACCTGACTGTTGGTACTGGAACTGACTGTTGGTACTGGAACTGACTATTTGTGCTAGAGCTGACTGTATCACTGACTTTTAGTACTGGAACTGAATGTCAGTACTGGAATTATAACGCCCACCCAGTCATCTCAAGCTTCATTGGATGATACAGTAACGCCCACCCAGTCATCTCTAGCTTCATTGGATGATACAGTAACGCCCACCCAGTCATCTCTAGCTTTATTGGCTGGTACTATACCGCCCACCCAGTCATCTCTAGCTTCATTGGCTGATACTATAACGCCCACCCAGTCATCTCTAGCTTCATTGGCTGATACTAAAACGCCCACCCAGTCATCTCTAGCTTCATTGGCTCATTACTCCCTTCTCCTCTACTCCCTGCAAACGAAAGGTTGTGAAGTACTATTTGTGCTTCAACGTGTGCGATTACATATGTGTCCTGTAATTCGCTCCGGATATCAGACTCAAGTAAGAGACTAGAATGTAAATATAATGACTCACTAGCGGAGTCCTTGCCAAAAGCATTCAGCTCTGCCTCCCAACAGGACCTCCCCTCCTCCACCTCCCCCAGCCTCCTTCTCCTTTGTGTGAATACCAATGTCCCAGAGTGAAAGGCAGGCACCAGAGACAATGAGGAATCGCAGAGAGCCATCCTCGGTCTGCCAAACTAGCATCTTTTTCATGTAAGACCTGGCTGTCAGCAGAAAGCCAGGCTGCTTGCCTTAGGATCTGGGATGGAATGTTCCAGGCTCATGGAAATACTGTATATCTTAAAGGCTGTAGCCCAGGAAACACACACACACACACACACACACACACTGACATTGTAACTTGGGGGGACCATGCTAGGGTCAACACAAGTTCACACAAGCCCGTTCTTTATCCTGACGCACCTTAGGGAGGGCGACTCCCCAGAAAACATGCGCTTCGACAAACTCACTCCAGACACTGGTGCCTTTAAGAGTTGGTTTAGGATCGTGTTTATTTCCGGTCACTTCTCTTCCCCAGGCCAAGCTCGTTTTCCCTTAGCTTTTTATGACCTCTGAGGTGTTTTTTTTAAACGCAACCCATTGAAGCTGACGCTTTTTTCCGCATCTACCTTGCTCTCCGAGGCCACAACTGAGCACGCTCTTGTTCCCTCTTGACCACTGGGGAAGAGGCCTGGTGTGGTACCTCTGAGTGGTGTCCTGTGTGTCAGCAGAGGTTGCTGAGGTTGGGGGACCGCATGGTAGCATCACAGAGTTGTCCTAATGGCCCGCTAGCTCTGACTGGCGCTGCTGTTTCGCTGACACGCTCTAACTCAGACCTGGGTTCAAACTCGAGCTGCTATCTTTTTAATACCCTGGCTGGCCGGCGTTGAGCATGCCCTACTCCGTGGCTCTGGGGGAAAAACTATTTCAAATGTAGCGTTCCCCTCCCAGCTGGTGGCCCTTGTTCAAACTCTGAGCATTGTTTGAAGAGATTGACCTATTGTTGAACCCCGGTCTGGATAGCACGTGTCACATGGGAGGGGAAACCTCGTACAGTTTCACTTTAATCATGCAAAGCTGCGGGAGTCTTTGTAGTGCCACAATATCAAGCTTCCCACAAAACACAAACTATATACGTTTTGAAATCTGTGCCGTCCCGACCCGAGAAGTATATCCAGTAGTGGTCCGCTAGCCTTCTTCGTGTCCTGTTCAATTGAGCCAATGAATGTACCGAAAATGCCCCCCAATCGAAGACAATGCCAGTGTTTTACCTAATGAGTGTGTATTATAGGGTCTCCGCTGATGAAACACCCTCCAGGAAGAACCGATAGGACTGTGTGAGTGACGTTGACTGTTCTGTGCTCCCCAGCTCCCAAGACGTGCAGCCCGAAGCAGTTTGTGTGCAAGGACCAGGTGACCTGTATCTCCAAGGGGTGGCGCTGTGACGGCGAGAAGGATTGTCCAGACGGATCCGATGAATCTCCAGACATCTGTAAGTAACGTTGGCCCAGCCGATCGGTCGGTTCGTTACAGCGGTCCGGTATTCTACGGAGAATTTTTTTTACCCGCAAGAAAACCAACACTGGACGAGACCCAACGGCGTTGAACCACACATTTCATCGGAGGGTTCTTGGACGAATGCAACCCTGTCTCTTTGTGACACCGGTTCAGCCTCTGTTACCGTGTTGCCTTGTTGGCCTGGCCTGGTTGGTGTAGCCCGCTGGGTGAGGGCCCACTCAGATGATGTCCTGTTGTTTAGTCTGGCGGCTCGGGGGGGGGGGGGTCTGAGAGGCTCGTTCCAGGCAAGACACTCAACGTCTGACAGCCGTCCTCTCCATCTCTTCACCCAGATGCTCTTAAGCATGTATTGGGTTGCCTGGGTGTGAGAGTGTGGTATGGAGGTGTTTATAACTACGACTAACAGTGTGTGTGTGTGGAGACTCTTTATACCAACCATGTTGGGTGCCACAACTCTGTCTGTCATGGCAGGAACGGCCTCTGGCACGGGGAGCTCCCCATCAGACGGCTGGCTGTATTGCCAACTTCTGTTTTCTTTCTGGAGACAAACACCCGGAGGTATTCACAACCACTCCTTCCTGATGGGCCTTTTGGATTGTGGGGTTTTGAAATAGCTTGGGGCAAAAAGTCATCCTGTGTTGATGGATAAACACAACATTAACGGGGATGTCGAAATAGAAAGAGACCTTTATATTGCTGTGTAAACCAATTGTCTCCCATTAATGGCCGGCTCACCAACTTCTCTAATTCTGTTGTTTAGCCTGGTTCCTGGTCTTACTTTAACCGTAGATGGGTGGCTCAGCAGTAAGAACACACAGGAAACTAGGCTAGTTTTATTTCGTTTCCCTTTTTGGATGTCTTCTCTGGCAGTTCGATGACCACAGTGAAACCACAGACCAACAAATGTTGGTTGACTCAGTCTGAGTCAATGTGTTGACTGGAGATAAAACTAGAAAAAGAGCCACCATTAAACCCAGTAAAATACTCTTGTCTTCCACTTTCTGTCTATGCACTAGGGTGAGGTTGTCTGTATCCCTGGGACAAGCTAAATACCAATACCGGTTGAACCCTTTTCATACCATCCAGAAATGGAACACAGAGGAGGAAAAAGTGCAGCAGGTTTCTCCATTCCCCTTTCTCTGACCAGACTCGTTAATAAGGTGTAGCCAGGACGACACCGCTTCGGTCTCCCTGTCCTCCTCGTCTAGACACACATAATCTCTCTCTCTCTGTCTCTCCTTTCCTCCTTGTCACGTCTAGACATACCCCGTCTCCAGCTCTCCCGTCCATCATTCTTTATGCCAAACTAACATTCTCAGACTTTGCTTTCATGAATCAATCGACTATCTTGCCAAAGTTCAGCTTGCACATTCCCATTTAGTTAATGTAAGCCTTGGCTTTCACCAAGTTATTGGACATTTTATTTCATGTGAGTTAAATATTGAAATACTTAAGGGAGAAAATGGAGATAATTTCATAGAAAAAAAAAAAATCTATGAGGAAATGGGAATTTCATTGAAATATAGTTTTAAAATATATACATAATTCATACAGTTCAATAAAAAATCTAACAATTTCCCCTCCACAAAAGGGTTTGGTGTCTCGTGTTTTCAGTGAAAAATCATGGCGATAAACAACTCAGACATTTGTCCAATGCTTCTTTGTTCATTATTACCAAGGGGTCCAGTCATTTTGTAGGTTACTGTACATTTGTTTTTATTTGGCTCTTTAGAGAGGTGATATGATTATGATGGTGGTAATGTGTTGTGTGGAACAGAGACCTTTTTCAATTGAATTATTATCTTTATCTTTAGCAGTTCAACACTACCAGTATGCAGTTTCATTACAGTTCTGAAGGAACAGTAGTGGCTGTGTTAAGGGTTTAATTGACCAGAACAGATCTTGATGTTTTGCTGGTGGCTGGAAAGTTGCTCTCTCCCCAGTCCTTCTCAGATAGATAAAACACTGCTTTGTCTGTGGACAAATTACATAAGTAGTATGGAAATTTCACTCACATCAATTTGCTTGGTATCTGACTGCGGAAATATTGAATATGCTTGTAAAGGTCTTTTCATTCCCCTCATTGGGCAGGTCCAGAACCCAAGTGTGTTTGTTTACAAGAGCAGTGTTTAGGCTATTTCCCCTGTCTTTAGTTCTTCTCAGACAGGATGATAGACATTACTGTACTGTCCCTCACTCCCACAGCCCAAAAGAACAACACAGAACGTAGCAAAACAGTACTGCCCATCAAGACAGCAAAATAGTGTAGTCCCTGATGCCAGCAAAATCGTAGTCACTAAAGCCAGCAAAATGGCACCAAGAACCACAAAACAACATAGAGGTTACGGGAGCTAAGCCGTGTGATGTCTGCGTTCCCATGGTAGGCTTCAGAACTGGACCCATATAACCACATGTCAACCACAAAACAACCTAGAACACAGGTTTCCCAACTTTCTTGGCCTGTTTTTCCTCTCTGTCTCTCTTTCTCTTCCTTGCTCATTCCTCGCTCTCACTTGACCGGGACACTTCACCACAGTCATGACTATTTCCCAACAGGTCCAATAACCTCCAGTAAAGCCAATGTGTAAACAAGCCCTTGTGTTTGTATTTAGGGAGTTCAAGGTGTTCCTTGTTTGTTCCAAACGTGGATAGTTTGGTTGGCCACCGAATCAAAGGTCTCCCTCTGTCTACACATGTATGCACCAAACAGAAACCTGGCCGTCCACACAGAATTTTAGTTCAGAAATTAGGGGCAGCAAACAAAACTCTTCTTTGCCAATCGTGTCATTTTGACTTGCCTGACCAAAGTTTATTTGTCAATGTTGTCTTAAATCATAGTACTATAGTTACAGGATTTTCACAAGTTTAAGTCAGTTACCATCTAGCAGAGTTGGTCCCAAAGTAGGTTGAGTTCACACTATTTGTCTCTAATTTTCTCTTTCTCACATTCGCTTCTTCTCACGCTTTTACTCCCCTTGTCACTTTCTTTCTCCCCTATTTCTCTCTCTCCCTGTCTGACTCTGTGTCTCACTGTAGTTTCTTATGTCTTCCTTGTCATTCAGCTGTAGTTACATTTTATTTTGCTGGCTTCTGATCTGCTGCCTCCTGATCTGTTTCACCCTGAGTGGTTAAATCGGTTGTACTCCGGGACTTCAGACTGGTTAACCCACACACTATTCAGAGACCACTCACCCAGTAATGACTTTGTGTGGGGAAGCGTTGTGCTCTCCATACAACTTCAGCATTTCCACATGACATCCGCTGAAGGCCGGCACTCTACTGTCAACCAAGGTATTTCAGTCACAATTCACTTGGCATTAAGGTACGCTGCATTACACGTGAGGAAAGATGTGTTTGCTCTTGCCTTGTTCTATGTGTCCTTATACAAGTTCACCCAGCTGCTGTACTCTGTGGAAATGTAACTCAGACGTTGTGGAGCTCCGGCAGGGCTGCCTCTGTCTCTTATCTCCTGACCGACATTCGGTCGGTCGCCTGGACCCACGTCTTGACAAGCTCCATAGTGATTATCATATACCTACGGGACAGGCAGGTGCGTGGTCAGCTAAACGGACAGCGGCCCATTGCGTGGCCAGCACCATTGATTTATTGGAATGGGTAATAAATGGGTAATAAATAAAAATAAAAATTAGATGCAATGAACATCTTTTAAGTAGAAATAAATATCTAAGTTAACATTACACAAAAATGTTTTTTATATTTTCCCTCTCCTCCCTTGCACACCCTCAATGCTCCCAACGTGTGCAGGCCTGTGTTGCCAGTTGTGACCCAATCCCCACTCAATGCTCCCAACGTGTGCAGGCCTGTGTTGCCAGTTGTGACCCAATCCCCACTCAATGCTCCCAACGTGTGCAGGCCTGTGTTGCCAGTTGTGACCCAATCCCCACTCAATGCTCCCAACGTGTGCAGGCCTGTGTTGCCAGTTGTGACCCAATC
>JACXGK010007433.1:0-25438 GCA_016801125.1 Novumbra hubbsi | reverse complement strand
TGCTGTATTACATCTCCTTCAGGTATCTCTCACTGTGCTGTATTACATCTCCTTCAGGTATCTCACACTGTGCTGTATTACATCTCCTTCAGGTATCTCACACTGTGCTGTATTACATCTCCTTCAGGTATCTCACACTGTGCTGTATTACATCTCCTTCAGGTATCTCACACTGTGCTGTATTACATCTCCTTCAGGTATTTCACACTGTCGTATTACATCTCCTTCAGGTATATCATACTGTTGTATTACATCTCCTTCAGGTATCTCACACTGTCATATTACATCTCCGTCAGGTATATCATACTGTTGTATTAAGTCTCCTTCAGGTATATCACACTGTGCTGTATTTATCTGATAGCGTATTCCAACCGTTCCAGGATGAAGTCAGTGGAAATGAGAAGTTCGATACAACAAGTATTCTCTGTTCCTGGTGGCATCCTCTTCCTTCTAGAAGCTTCAAATGTTGCCCACTAGTTATTTAGTTGACAGTTTTATTTCATTTCATACAGAAATGCACCCATCGTCCCTCTGGACAGTACCAATGTCTGTTCTCCAGCTACCTTACATTAGACGGAGACCCAGGGGGACACTGGACTCTGGTGAGACTCTCTGGGCTGGTCTGAAAACAGGCGTAGTGCAGGTCTGTGGTCTGGCGGCTCGGTCTGTGGGGGGACGTGGTCTCGGTCTAGGGGGACGTGGTCTCGGTCTAGGGGGCACATAAAGGTGTCTCTTGTTGCTCTGTTTATTGAGAGATTGGTCGGCGGTCAGGCCAGCTAGGCAGAAGATGTGTCTCAGAGGTCTGTGTGATGTCCACTGCTATTTCAGCCCCCTGCTACATCAATACCTCAACAACACCAATCCTAGCTGGTGCAGTGAGAGATTTACCTCTGTTCACACAACACTCGCACACTGTCCCACACAGAATCAACAAGCTCTGTTCACCCAGCCCGGGGATGTTTGCGGAATTGCTGCACGCTCAATCACAACTTGTGTCTCGACGGCAGGTACAAAACAACGCCAATGTTTCACAGGGTTGTTTGAGGAACAAGGAGAGGTATGTATCTATTTCTTCTGATAAACCTGAAATGTTAAGAACCAGGGTCCAGTGTCCTAGAACATAAGTCAGAACCATTGTCCAAGAAAACATGTTAGGAACGGATTCCTAAAACACGTTAGAACCATCGTCTTAAAACATGTTTGAACCAGCGTCCTAAAACATGTTAGAACCAGTGTCCTAAAAAATGTCAGAACCAGCGTCCTAGCACTTGTTAAAACCAGCATGCAAAAACATGTTAGAACCAGGGTCCTAAAATATGTTAGAACCAGTGTCTAAGAAAACATGGCAGAACTAGCATACACATTTTTTTTTAACCAGTGTCTTAAAACATGTTAGAACCAGCGTCCTAAAACATGTCAGAACCAGCGTCCCAGAGCATCAGCTCCCTTTTTATCCATCCGCTAGTGGGCCCGGGAAGATGGCAAAAAACCCTGGCCCATCACTACAACGCATTAGTAAAAATCTAATCTGACCCACTGACGAGGTTAAACTGATTACGGGTTTGGATGTGACACAGTAATGACCCAACCACAGCGCTATGTAACAGTCTGTCCACTTCAGTTGCGAATGATCAAGTTTCCAATACAAAACTGTAAGTGAATGTTAAGGAAATTACTAACTCAAAATATGGCATTCCAGACAAATGTAATTAGGGCACATGGCATGTAGGGCCGTCCACACTTTGATACCTGGGTACGCAGTCTGGGGCTGGATAGACCCGCTGGTATCTCAAACACTTCCATCTGTACGGTCTGGAGTACCGATACATCTGAAACCTGATTACTGACGTTCTGCTTTCATGCTGTTTATGACATTTAAAGGAGTACATTTCACGAACAAATATTTTATGGGGAAGCTGAATTTAGTTAAAGCTTAGTTATAGTAAAACATATCCTGGTCATGCTGTTTGCTGCAGGCTACATATTGTGGTATTTTAAATACCTGGTTCACCTCCTTTAGCAGCTGAACTGACATTGAAAGTACAGACACAATTCAGGGGTGCTCCCGTACCATGTCCAGGAGGGGTTCTCCCGTCTCACTACATCATGGATCCTGATGACGTTGTTTATTACCAAACAATGTGAGGGATGATTAGAGATTCATTATCTCAATGGTTATATTTTCTTGCACAAATTCCTTACTGGTCTCCTCAGCAACTTTCAGTTTTCCAAACTAACAACAGCCCTCTAAACATTTCCTCCATCCCCAAAATGAATAACCCTAACCTTAATCTTAATCCAGACTACATTTACTACATTTTGGAGAGAAAGAGAAACATTAATGCAGAAGAGAAAATGAGACGTTTCATCTAGAGGCCATGAGACTCATCATCTAGAGGCCATGAGACTCATCATCTAGAAGGCCCTGAGACTAATCATCTAGAGGCCATGAGACTCATCATCTAGAAGGCCCTGAGACTCATCATCTATAAGGCCCTGAGACTCATCATCTAGAAGGCCCTGAGACTCATCATCTAGAGGCCATGAGACTCATCATCTAGAAGGCCCTGAGACTAATCATCTAGAGGCCATGAGACTCATCATCTAGAAGGCCCTGAGACTCATCATCTATAAGGCCCTGAGACTCATCATCTAGAAGGCCCTGAGACTCATCATCTAGAGGCCATGGGACTCATCATCTAGAAGGCCCTGAGACTCATCATCTAGAAGGCCCCCGAGACATGTCATCGAAAAGGCCTGGGACACCCTTTTGCTATTGAATTTGGATAATGTTTAATAAACACTCCTCACGCAAAATCATTTTAGTGTAAAGACTAAATCTAAATTCCTTATAATAGTACAGAAAGACAGCAGAAGAGTGAAAGACAGTGACATATGGAGATAAAGGATAGAGTGAGAAAGAGATCGAGAGAGTGATTGAGAGAGAGACAGAGTGTGAGAGAGACCAAGAGAGAGAGAGAGAGAGAGAGAGACAGAGAGAGTGATAGAGAGAGAGACAGAGAGAGTGATAGAGAGAGAGACAGAGAGAGTGATAGAGTGAGAGAGACATAACTGGATAGCATTACGGTAAAGAGATTGACTAGGAAACGTTTGTGGGCTGACCAGAACTTGGCCCAGTCTGTTCAACAAGGAAAACAAGCAAGATCCACCAATTTCCAGGCCTTTAATTGCGATGCCATAACAGTGGTCTCAGGCCATTGCTGAAGCTGTTTCATCTCAGTAATATACGCATTCCATATGTGTTTCTTGGGGATGAACAGGACAGTCAAGTGGCACATAGGATCTGGCCAGGACATTATGGCTTCAATTTACTAATGGAAATAATGGATTAGCCAATGGACATGGCTTGATTGATGAGGAAGGGCGGGTAAATGAAGGATTGGCACTAGGCAGAGCCACTCTGAGCCTCCAGTGGGCCTCAAACACCTCAGACTTACTGATTCCGTTTGCTTTGGGCACAGAATGCAATTCAATGGGGAATATCTCAGGCACTTGGACCAGACTTGTGTGTGTGAGTAAGAGCGTTAAAAGACTGACTCATATGTCTTCATTGCAGGTAGCTGTTGCTGGACCTCAGCCCGGGCCTCTGAGAGATTGAGCTGGCTAAGCAGCACAGACAGGCTGGAGTGTCAGCCGCTAGCACCGGTACAAACACATTAATATCAAGCCCAGTCGCTGCCCGGCACTCGGTGCCCAGACAGCTCCGGTTTCAGCGCCGCCGTTCAGGGGAAAAGTTGGGACATGTGCAGAACCTGCTTTAATTAGCTAATGGGACTCGCCATTTCATCTACAGCACTGCAGCTGATTGCTCACAAAAGACTCCATTGACCCGAAGAAAACACCACAGCATCTTGGCAACGGAACCTGCTGTATGTCTCAACGTCACACTTCCAAAAATCTGTCTAATAAATCTAAATATATATTTGTGTTTGCTGGTTTCACACTAGTAGAAAAAGGAGGAAAGTCCATGATGTATGTTTTTTTCCCCTCAGGTCTCTGGCATGCTACAGGACGTGTTTAGAGGGAGACTTCGTTAGCAGGGTGCCTGGGTGATAGATGTTGTTCTGGGGGTGGCTCGCTCAAACTATTCCCATGACAAAAACCGAAACACCATTCAATTTGAAAAGACGCTAAAAAGCGTTCTTAAAACAAAATGATTTACCAGTTATACAGTTAAAAATTAATTATGTAATCTGCCTTAATTCAAATTAAATATGCCTTAATTCTAATTAAATCTGCCCTAATTCTAAATAAATCGGATGTAATTTTAATTAAATCGGACGTAATTCTATTTAAATCAGCCCTATTTCGAATTAAATCTGCCGTAGTTCTATTTAAATCGGCCCTATTTCTAATTAAATCTGCCGTAATTTTATTTAAATCGGCCCTATTCCTATTGTAATAAAATCTCCCCTAGTTGGAGGCATGTATGGACGCCTTAATAAAGCGCTTCTATTTAAGTGTACGCAGTTTAAGCCCACAGCCTGATTGGACAGTAATAACCAGTGGAAAGGCCTTCCCACCTGGACAATGACGAAACTCACACAGGGTAAAAGGTTAATGAGTAGTCTACACTAAATCATTTCTATGGTAAATATCTCAAATTGAACATGGTTTAAAGTAACAAATTGTCAGTTAAGGACAAAAAAAGCTATGGTGGTACAAGCAAACCTTACAACAGAGATGAGTAAACTGAAATAAACATGGCATGAGCTGTTTAGTATATGACAGACTCCACTGTTCAGAATATCTCTCTGAACTTCAGGACACAGGGAGGAGCTATTTGACTCATCAAATCCCCAGAGGCATCATCACATAACCCACTAAGATATGAAAGCCTGTGACATGTCAGGACTCCGGTCACTGGATATATTTTTAATATTCATGCAGACAAGAAAAAATGTTATAAACTAAAACAACAGTCTGAATTAGGCATGAAACACAACAGGATATTGCAGTAAGATTAAGCAGTTTCCTTTTTGCCTGTGAATCCCAGCCACGGACTACAGCAGCCCTGGGGTCCACATTAATTGGAGGGGGGAACAAAAAAGTACATCTAAAAGTTTTCAGTTTTACTATTTGCTCAGACCTCAACGGTTACAGATGGAACCACAGCGTTTCTGTTTGCCGGTGGTGAACATTTAGCCAGGTATGGACACGACAAATGAGATGTCTGAGCACAACGTTCTGTCGTGATAATGACTTTTTCCTGCCAAAGACGCCGCATGGAACAGAGGTCTGTGCAGCGGGAGCAGACAGAGGAGGTCAGGGGAGACCAGAGCTCTACGCTGGGATTTGACTGCAGCTCAAACGCGTGAGCGCCTGCTGGAATCTGCTGCTGAAAAGACAATAAAGGGAATTGCTGGGGGGACTTCTGGAGCGTTAGTCCTGAATCAAGACGTCTCAACTGTTTCCGCTGTGCAAATAGCTGGAATTCCTAAATGCCTTTGTCTATTACAGCAAATACAACAGGCATTATTTAAAGACCTCAGATGGCAGCAGTCACAAAGGCATCAGGACTAAATAAGGAAACTAAATAGGGACAGGATACAACACTACAATATAACTCACACATACACACACGCACACACACCCACAAACACACACAAACTGAACTTCATCACCACGACCACATCACCATGGACGCGTGTAAAACATGTGCACAATTTCCCCGCAACTCTAAATATAAATACACAGTCGTTAGCTGTGTTTACGAGCCTGAATACATTTTATGTCTGTTGATCCTCATTTTGAGAGTTGAACGTTTCGTGGACGTATTCAGTGCTTCCTTGGTCCAAACTGAGAGGTTAACAGGAATTAATGTAGTGAATAGACTGCCCATATGTGCCTTTGTGTGTGTGTGTGTGTGTGAGAGAGTGCATGTGTGTGTGCTTTTGTGCAGGTTTTTGAGAACTTTCTGAGGTCTGAGTGATTGGGAGGCTGGCATGTGTCAACTGGACACACACACACACCCGTATACACACACACACCACATACATACAAAAACACTCCCGTCCTGAGACAGAGTCCAGTGGCTCTACTACACTAGGCTGAATTGTTCTAGTGTTAGCATCTGGTAAACATCCATACACACATACACATTATTATTTTAAATAAATAAATCTGCAAATCAAATTTAAATTCAAATATGATTCAAATCTTACAGCAGTTATATGCATCAACAGTCAATGACAGAGACAGAATGTTGACCGGAGGTCTGACCTCTGAAGGCGGACCTCTGACACACAGACATACCCTGCCACCCTCTTGGGTTTTGTGTTGGACACAGGTCAAAAGTCTACTGGACACATCTCCTGTTCTTCCACCAGGTCCAGATCCTCCCGGATCCTCTGATAGACAGTCACATGTATCATCATCCACATCTTCCTACTACCAGAGATCCTTTAATATTCTGAGATACATACTGCCACGTTTATCATCATCCACACCTTCCTACTACCTAGATCCTCTGATATCCTGAGATACACAGTGTCACACGTACACAACATTCAAAAGTCCCAGCATCACCTCCCTCTGTGGAGTAGCTGTTCAGGCACAGAGTATTTTCAAACCTGATAGAAGGACACATCCGACAAGATCTACATATCCAAATGTAAAATGTCATCGTCTTTTCAAATAAGACACATAGTAGTGTTGAAAGTGGACTTAAAGCGAACAAAACATCTTGGCACAGAAATTTAATTAATAATATATAGCAAATAATTAAATATACATTTTAAATAATATTTACAATAACATTTTGAAAAAGTATTATAATATACCTGCTGCAATATTTAAATCTCTACATTTTATTTCTCTTCAATAAAATGTGTTTTGACAAAATAATTCATTACACACACACACATACACATAGAGTTCACTATTTGTATCCTGTTCCACGTCACTAAACTAATATCAGCGCCAGAGTTGGATCACAACCGTGGGTTAAATCACACCCAGAGGAAACACCAATGTGTTTGATGTATCACAACACTCAGGACAAAAGCAGCAGTTGCACCAAAACGCTGTGAGGTTTTCCCAGAAGAATCTTGGCCTGAAACCCTAGAATCACCTACTCTACAGTACTCAGCAAAAAAAGGTTTTGCTATAATTTCTAGTTACAACATGAACACACAGTCCAATAATGTGGTTAAATAATGCTCTTGGCATCCATTTAACAATTCCCCTAAAACATAGTTCACAATGTATGTAAAGTAGTGTTAAGTGGTATTTTAACTGGATTTCTTATTAATGCAACACAATTTTAACCCTTGCCAGTTCCCACACTTTCACACTAATGAGCGGCCAATATATAAAACAGAACAATGTAAAAATAAACACCACCTGGATTTAATACAAAATATATAGAGATAAAATATGTATTTTTGTGGAGCTAGAGGACAGGCGTATTGCACAATAATAACTACATTTTAGACGGTTTCCTCAGAACGAGAGAGACCATATCTGACAGGGGGTTGAGAAATAGCTTGAGCAACACAACACAATCCCTCAGCTATTTCCTCGCTCTTTGACTAAATGACTACATATTGTACATATCGCCCCGTGTTTAGTTTGGATAAAAACTAAATTCACTTAATACTTGTGGGACAGCTAAACATTTAAACCTTCCATTTAAAGGGATCAAGTGTATGCATTGTTTAGTTATGTTAACCAGATGTGTTGGTTTTTCATGATCTGAATCCCATCTTAAAAAAAGTCGGAGCTAGTGAAAATAAACATGACTTCGCCCTACACAAATTGTAGACTAATTGTGTATTTGGACTAAATCATTCTTTGGAGGTTGGAGGGCTTTTTCCATTTGCTAAGGGATGTAGTGGAGTGGCAGTTTGACGTTGATTAGTGTGTTGATTTGTGGAATTGGAGAGTTTTACCTGTAAAGAATACAACCACAAAGCTGTTTATGTAGCAACAAGCTCCACCTCTACTCAATTATAACAACACTTTATTCAACAAAAGCGTGTGTTTGAAACGTTCTGCCATAAAAAACGATGACTACAAATGTATCAATTTTCAATAAAAACATTTCTGATTATATAGTAAGAACGTATCAGCAATTCTATATTCTTGCATTTGAAAACTGCCTCTCAGTTTGTGGATTATTTAATTAATGTACTAACAAAATTCTGTAAGGATATTAATAAGTGTTGTTTTGGACATTCACCAGTCCTTGAAACACAACACTAAATGTTTTCCAAACAAATGGGACATTTTTAGGTTGGACACAAACCGTTTCCTATGAAACACAAAACAACAGCTATATTAGTGACTATTCTGACATCGATGATTTCCAGATAGCTCAACTCCCTCCTGCTTGACACACACCAGCTCCAGAATGTATGTTTCATTTAAAGCCCAGTTTAAATGAAACATTGTGAAACACTAAAATGAAACACTGTTCTTGCGTGCTCTTTGGGGTTTCATGCTGGGTGTTTTGTAAAAGCACTTTGTGACAAATGCTGATGAAAAAAGTGCTTTATAAATAAATTGTAGTCATTGATTGATCTTGGCCTGCTCCAGGGAAACCAGCCCAATGCACGGAAAACATTCAAACTGGGTCCTGATCGCACCAGCTGGGGAGGTTCCATTTCACACTGTAAATATATTGTGTTCACTGAAATGGAACCCATAATGACCCATTAAAATGGCTTCTTATTGGTTCCATTCGGAACAGCAGGGTGTGAACAATATTCAAAGCTGACCGCAAAAGTAAAGTCTTGGTTCTGGACAAGGCATATTCAAAACAGCCGTTTGCCCAGAAGGAGTTGCCCACTCTAGTAATTATATTTATACGGTGGGGAAATGGACTCAAGGAACACAGAACCAGGTCGCTGGCCCACCCATCACAGAACCCGGCGTTGGAGGGACTCACCATGCACTTGTTGGGTTTCTCTCCTGAGTGAACCCTCATGTGGATCAGGAGCTTGTAGCGGGCGTTGAAGGGCTTGTAGCGGCGGATGCAGCCGGCCCAGAAGCAGGTGAAGTCCTCCCCTTTGCGCTGGTCGATGTGAACCTTCTCGATGTGCCTCACCAGCTCCTCCTGTTGGTCGTAACCAGTGCTGCAGTCAATCCAGCGGCAAACCTGCCTTTCGCCGATGCCGTTGTCCCGGTCTCCACCGCAGCCCGACGCCTTGGGGCCCGGCGGGACCGAGGAGGACGCGGACTGGGTTTGGTTCTGGAGGTGTTGCGGGCCCCCCGGACCGGGAACCCCGTACTGAGACAGGTGGTAGGGCGGAGGCATGGGGGCCCGTGCGGGGTCCAGGTGGTTCGGGTGGAGGTGGCTGGGAGCAGTGCATCCCGGCAGGTGGATGTGGTGATGCCGTTGGTAGTGGTGCTGAAAGAGCTCCTCCTCGCTGGGGGAGAAGTCGTCCAGGGGCTCCTGTTTCAGAGCTCCGCCGCGCCCTCCCAGCAGAGCCGTGGTCCCGGGCGGGACTCCCGTCAGCAGCATTCCCTCGGAGCCTCCACCCCCCGGCCCCAGCAGCAGGGAGCCCGGCTCCTCGCCCCGGACCTGGCTGTGCTCCCCCGGCTCCAGAGAGGACACAGAGGAGGAGGAGGAGGAGCAGGATGAGGAGGAGCCTGAGGAGAGGGGGAGCAGGCAGGCGGCGGGTGAGGGGGGCTTGCGAGGGGCAGTGCGGGAGGTGAAGACGCCTCCGGGCTGAGGGGAGGTGTTGGTCCGGAGCCCGTTGACGCAGGCCACCACAGACATCTGGGAGGAGCAGATAATGGCGGTGATGTCGATGCCCTCCGCGGCGTTGACGACGGCGCTGGCGCTGCTGCTGGCCGTGACAGACTGGGGGGTTCGGGGCGGGCAGCGTCTCTTCTGGCTGCCGGTGGCCGACAGCCGCGCTGAATGACGGGAGCCGCCGGGGGACAAAGGCCGTGGGGAGGAGCCATCTCCATTATTAAACGGGTGCAGCGTGTCTGCTGACGGCGCTGTGCCGGGGCCACCACCTCTACCGCCAAGGAGACCCTCCATCTCCCCCCGGCACACCCCCATGCCTCCCCTGCCAGGCGGGAAGCCTCCCAGGGCGATGGGGAGCCCCAGGCCCTGGGGGTTCTGGTAGCCCGTGAGGGTCTCCTGTTTGACGGGGTACGGCAGAGGTGCCCGGGACTCGGAGCTACCGCACGTGGGGTCGGGTGAGGCCAGGGGTCTCTGGAAGACAGAGGACCTGTGAGGGGAGCAGAGCGAACGTGAGTGGGGAGACCGTTGACAGATAACCGCCCCGGCTGTCTGATCTCATAGTCCGCCAGAACCGCGCACCTCTTGTCACAGAACCGGACAGAAAAACCAACCCAGCGCCACTCCCGTACCTCTGAGAGAACTACTGAGAAAAACAACTGCTGAGGAAAGGCACCACACGGGCAATGAGGCAACTGCTCCACACGGGTAGTTAGACACCAACCAGAAAACAGGCAGCATTCAAAGGCCGACAACAGATGATCCGGGAGTGATTTCATGAATAAATGAAAGGGACCCTTGAGCCCCAGTTATGAATGGGCATTTATGGGTTAGAATAGACGGCCTGGACGGGGAGGCCATGGGTGTTCTTGTGTGTCACTGACAGCCTTTGATGACACAGGGGGGTTAACCCCGACCCTAAACGTGGGGATAAATAGGAGTGGCCTGGTTTGTTGGCGTAATGGCTGCCTGTGGATTTACAATACGTGTATTATGGTGGGAATCTTGCTCCCGGTGAATTAAAAGGTCGTATTTCTCCGGGCGTCGCTCTGATCTCCTACAGAATCATTCCTGTCAGTTCACTCATTATGGATTTGGTGCAAAGCTCCTGAGTGACGTGAGAAGACCCCTCTTTCCCCCTCTCCTGTCTTCATGAAGGGAGGGTCTTTGTCCTCCCCATGTCTCTCTATCTCTGCTCCTCTCTGTCCTGACACACACAAGGGGAAGCACAGACACCGGCTGCCTGGCTGGATGGAGCCAGACTCTACCTTTTGTGATGGTCAACGAGGAGCCGTTCTCCTGTCTGTACAGTATATAAAGCATATATTGTAAAATACTTTTCTGACCAGTGAATAGATGTCAAACAGCTGACAAGCCACTCCACAACGACAGTAATGTAATACTGTGGATAGTATAATAGCTAATATAGAATAGAACATTATAGCTAGAACACTCAATTATTGATAATATTAATTGCGGTACTTCAAAGTAATGACCAACATCCTGACCAACCGAAACATGTACGCTGTTTAATTCCATTCTGTTTGGGTAATTTCAGCCAGAACCTGCCAGCGCCGTTCTTACCTCGTGTCTGTCTGCTGCTCTCTGTCCTGCAACGAGGGGAGGCCCAGCGTGGGACCTGAACAGGGGACACTGTGATAGTGGGTTCCTGGACCAGACGGGCCCCCGACAGACCTGCTCGGCCCAGAACGCATGAGAGCCCCTTCACTGGAGCCCAGGCCTGATCCACTGTCCTCCTCTGGGCAGAAGGTCCCAACACAGCCACCGTTGACTGGAGAAGGGAAACAACCGCCAGGGCATTGTGTTAATGCAACAAGAACCACTCTCAGGACACATTCATGCAAGGAAACATACAGATGTACATGCATTGATGTTGCAATGTCCCTCAAAGGACACATTTATTGCCATAAGCTAATAAGGGTCCCAGAAAGGCACAATATATGTTTAATGTTTCATTATTATTATTTGTATTATTATTGATAAAACACCAATAAATACAAAATCATGAGAACAATAACAGGCCTGTAAATATCAATGTAAGACTGTATTTTATTCTTCTCCACTAGGAACTTTGTGAAAGTTTGGCTTAATTAGCCTGTTTTGCCATTCTAACAACAGAACAGACCAATTAGTAACTGCCACAGAATGACCAGATTTCCCGGGAAACACTTCCATCAGCGAAATGTCGAAATGGTATTAGATTACCATAAATCTGTCCAGAGTCAATGGCTGGAGTCCATTTCTGCATCTGTTCACGTGTGTGTAGTGGCGTGTGTGTAGTGGCGTGTGTGTAGTGGTGCTGTGCACTTTGGTAAAATGTTGAAAGCTGATCACAGCAGTTGTGATGCCAAGCGTTTGGCTTGCGTTGATTAATGTTGGATTGAGTGTGTTATAACATCGTGAGGGATCTTATAAAGCCTGGTTCTGTTGGACTGTGTGTGTAATAACATTGTAGTGGATCTCATAGAGCCTGGTACTGTTGGACTGTATGTGTAATAACATTGTAGTGGATCTCATAGAGCCTGGTACTGTTGGACTGTATGTGTAATAACATTGTAGTGGATCTCATAGAGCTTGGTTCTGTCAGTAAAGCATGGCCATCACAACTCGAAGGTTGTGGATTTAAATCCTGTGGCCACCCATTGTAAAAAGTAAGCATACATGAGAGTAACGCTGTGTTTTAAAACTTGTTTCTAAATCAGGATGTGCCACCAACACATAAAAAGGAATCGATTTGTGTTTACTTTTATCCAGTCAGCTTTAAAGGTGAGTCAATAATAACAACAATTAAAACTCAAAGACTCAATATTTCCAAGGAAGATCAGGCCATAGTGGCATATGATCCTCTGTCTAGACCTTGAGGATTATCTCTGTTCCCCAACATGTTCCTTAGGTTCTAGTCTTTCAAAAATAGACAAGAACATTTTGTATTTGAAAGCAATTGAAAGCACTAAATTTGTAGGAAGAAAACAGAAAACCCTCAGCTAAATACAACCATATTTCACAACCACTCCAGCTTCTATGCCAAACGCAATGTCTTTCCAGTTTGCTTGACACTTTGACATGGGGTCGTGACCCCTAGTTTGGGAACCGCTGCCCAATGAGAATTTGTCAGGTGTATAGAATGTGGTAATAAACCAGCCTTCTGATAGGATTTCATTATATTGCTTAGACTCATCCAAAAACAACAAATGGAACATGATATGTTTATCTAAAAAATAAGTAGCACGGAGAAAGTTAAACACAAGCAGGATATTATCAAATTGTTAGCATGAATTATTTTTGCTTCTTTTTACTATTAAAAAAGCTCTTTGGTCAAAGCTACTTCAACATTCCCATTATATTCATTTGATGATTTACAAATGATTTTCCAAACTACACAATAATGTTTTATTAAAAAGGTGGAAGACATTTTCTGGCACCGCTAGCATCTATACTTAGAATCACATGACCTTAGAATGAAACAGAATGGTTCAACTAAATGTATGAAAACTAGCAAAAATCTGAAATGAGACACATCAAAGTGAGCTGAGGGTGTTGGGTGTTGGGGAAAGACGATACCCCCGACATTCATTAGGGTCTAGGTGGCCCCATGTCCAGCCTCTGAACACCAGAACTCAATTCCTCAAATTGAATCAGCTCATAATGATGTTATTGACAATGTTATCACACAATATGAGCTGTTATTAATGCATTAAACCCAAGCACTTGTGAGATAAAAGCCAAGGAAAGGGAGGTGCAGGAGAGGAGAAGTGGGGAGAGAGTCAAAGGAATGGGAGGTTCAAGAGAGGAGAAGTGTGGAGAGAGTCAAAGGAATGGGAGGTGCAGGAGAGGAGAAGTGTGGAGAGGGTCAAAGGAATGGGAGGTGCAGGAGAGGAGAAGTGTGGAGAGAGTCAAAGGAATAGGAGGTGCAGGAGAGGATAAGTGTGGAGAGAGTCAAAGGAATGGGAGGTGAAGAGAGAGAAAGAGATGTGAAAAGAGGTGAAGAGAGGTGAAGAGAGAGATGTGGAGGTGAAGAGAGAGATGTGGAGGTGAAGAGAGAGATGGGGAGTTGAAGAGAGAGATGTGGAGGTGAAGAGAGAGATGGGGAGGTGAAGAGAGAGATGTGGAGGTGAAGAGAGGTGAAGAGAGAGATGTGGAGGTGAAGAGAGAGATGTGGAGGTGAAGAGAAAGATGTGGAGGTGAAGAGAGGTGAAGAGAGAGATGTGGAGGTGAAGAGAGAGATGTGGAGGTGAAGAGAGATGTGGAGGTGAAGAGAGAGATGTGGAGGTGAACAGAGAGATGTGGAGGTGAAGAGAGAGATGTGGAGGTGAAGAGAGGTGAAGAGAGGTGAAGCTAACACTACAAAGTCACTAAGGGACTATGAGAGTCTTTCTGGTTTCACTCAGAGCCATAAACAGAAGGCAAGAACTCTTTCTGCTCTACTGTGTTTTTAAGCAATACAAATGGTTCTGTTTTGTTATTTACTGGATTGTTCTGACTTTTCCTTTTTGGCTGGGTATTCCCATAGTTAAAGTATCCAACTGTGCTTTTGTGCAGGACCTTCAAGGCCTGTTAATCAAAAGCCAAGTTTTTCTTGCCTCCTCTGGAATAGGAGTGATTCAAACAATATTGCAAAAAGTGACATGAGTCAGGAGAGAGTCATCCAGAATTGGTATTCATGTGTACCATGTATACCATAGACATACCATACACTGTAGCAACCCGGGAGCCTTTGGAATAGCATTTAGACTAGCATTTGCATTAGCCTTAGGAATAGCATTTGGACTAGCATTTAGATTACGACCTTCATGAGTGGAAGAGATAGTGGAGGAGAGGTTGTAGTCATCAAGGAAAAGGCCAGTTCCCAGTGGAGGTGCCAGACACAGTAACGGAAGAACCAACTCCAGTTCTGGGCTAGGTACTAGACACAGTAGCAGAAGAACCAACTCCAGTTCTGGGCAAGGTACTAGACACAGTAGCAGAAGAACCAACTCCAGTTCTGGGCTAGGTGCTAGAAACAGTGTAGGGTTTTTCTCTCTATTTTCTCTGACTCGTCATTGGCAGACATACAGACATCATGATCAAATGGTTGAAGGAACAAACTCATTAGAATTCCATTGGAATAAGGAGCGTCTCTGAAACAAGGGGATGTGTTTAGTTTTGCGGAAAGATTCCCACAATCCAGGCTATCAACCAAAAGCTAAGCTAAGAAGTCGGTGGAAAATCCCCTTCACCAGGTGCACTTATAAGGTCTTTAAAATGATTTGGTCTACAATGGTAAGAGCCAGCACAGTGCACTCAGGGCATACGGACACAGACAAAGAGGAGAAAATGTTTTCCCGAACAATAAAATAAAATATAAATGTTTAGGCAAAGCAGGAATAAATTACAAATTCTAACACATAAAACTTGCATAAGTGCATAACAACTCGAAAGACTGTTTCATTGTCATGTCAGATCATTTTCCAGTATTTAAAAATAAATAATTGTAACAATGCATTTTCTAACTTTGAACGGAATATAGTGCCTTGGAACTGTTTTAAACTACCGAAAATCCATTGCAAATTAAATTAGCATTGTTGTGTTAGATCTAAATCAGGGGGGCCCAAACCTTTTCCTATGAAGCTCCAAAAATATAAATTTACTGAGGGCCGTGGGCGAAAGTAACATTGCTTTATACCCAACTGTATTATATTATATGGTGTGGTGGGAGAAAATAACGTTGCATTATACCCAACTGTATTATATTATGGTGTGGTGGGACAAACCAAATGTTTGATTTGGCCCACTGTCCTCAGTCCAGATAAGAAGGGGAGTTGGGCCCATTGGTGGATTCCATAATGATATGCTCACTTGCAAGCATTCAGGGCCAATTATAGGTGACAATCTCAGTGAGTGAGATCAGGGGGACTACTTATAGGCTGCTGCCAGAATCACCGGGGGCAACCGTGCCGCTCTATGAAGATCGTGTACAGATGTGCAGTTGGCCAATTCTCACAAACACTGTGATGTAAGCCCGGACACAATGCAAAGACTCAACACTGGGACACAGTTGAGAATCCACAGAGACACACTCAGGTACAGTTGAGAATCCACAGAGACACTCTGAGACACAGTTGAGAATCCACAGAGACACACTGAGACGCAGTTGAGCATCCACAGAGACACACTGAGACGCAGTTGAGCATCCACAGAGACACACTGAGATGCAGTTGATACCCCTCTGAGAAAATGTTGCAACATCTCTGTCAATCCTCTAAGACATCACCAAAACACCTCTGCAATACCATCGAGACACCTCTGAGAGACTGCTGAGAGACTGCTGAAACCGCTGAGAGACTGCAGAGAGACTGCTGAGACGGCTGAGAGACTGATGAGACCACTGTGAGACCGATGAGATTTCCGAGAGACTGCTGAGAAACCGCTGAGAGACTGCAGACAGACCTCTGACAGACTGCTGAGACGGCTGAGAGACTGATGAGACCACTGTGAGTCCGATGAGATTGCTGAGAGACTTCAGAGACCGCTGAGACACAGCTGAGACACTGCTGAGAGACTGCTGAGTTAGCGCTGAGAGACTGCAGACAGACCGTTGACAGACTGCTGAGATGGCTGAGAGACAGGTGAGACCACTGTGAGACCGATGAAATTGCTGAGAGACCACTGAGAGACCACTGAGAGACTGCTGAGAGACCGCTGAGAGACCGCTGAGAGACCGCTGAGAGACCACTGAGAGACCACTGAGAGACCGCTGAGAGACCACTGAGAGACCACTGAGAGACCGCTGAGAGACCACTGAGAGACTGCTGAGAGACCACTGAGAGACCACTGAGAGACCACTGAGACAGCCCAGAAGAAGGCCTCCCGTTGTTCTGAAGAAGGACAACACACTGTTTGATATGAAGCATATGGATCATTTAATTCACACACCCTTCATGATGTCCAAGTGGTATGTTCCATGAGCATTCCATAGCAATAGGATTACAAATGGAGCAGCTCATTAATTCCCTGTGAGTGGCGATAGATTATATGAGAACAGCATTAATAAATATAAACCAAAGACATGAGTGAAGGGACATATGTGGTTACTGGATGTGTTTTATTTATACTGTATGTGGTTATTTCTTGGCTGTTCCCCTTATAGATGGATTGTTTTTCCATTTGTCATGAATCCTTTAAACCCCCTGAGAACACAAAGCCTTAAACAATTAGAAATAATTTATTGAAACCACAAATGGAAAGTCCTCAAAGAATGTCTCATTCACCCAGTTATATAAGTAAAGAAAAAAAATATTTCTCTATTTAGAGTTATTGAGGTTTTTATAGTTAAAAACAATATGTTTTTTACAACTAGCTGACGTTTCTAAACTTTGTTTTGGAAGAAAGGCATATTTCTAATGATGAGATATTGGCATATTATTTTAACCTGCAATCTAGCTAATATATTATGAAATGCATTGTAACTTGTATTTCAACATGTATGCTAACCGTATACCACATTATTGACTTTACACAACTTTGTCATTAATAATTGGGATGATAACTGGTTTATTATATACATAAGGCTTTTTATTGGATTGTGATACCTTACCAATAACTTGCTAACTAATGCTAATTAACTTTAGTATGTGTATCAATATTGTGTGACAGGCCTAAGTGAACAATAGTGCACTATTACTGCAATAGGTTTTGTTATAAAATAAACAAAAAATATTAATGACACGTGTTGGTTTTTTCCAGCTGGCTAATCATTCAAACGTAGTTACTGGCATATTTTTTAAAAGACAATTAATTAATTGTTAAACAGACTGACATGCAGAGCAACATATGACAATGAACACTTAGCTTCCATGCAACCAAGCAACCAAACAAAGACAGAATATCCAACATGTCCACATTAACGAGGTAATCAGAGAGTGATGTTTAGATTAATTCAATATGAATGAGTAATAAATGACAAATAAAACCGAACAAGCCACATAATTCCAAACAAACAAAGTGGTCATTATCTTAAGATGTCAGTATTTTATTCCATACAGCATTCCACACTGAATGACCTAAGATGCTCACTCATGTCATCATGAAACACATACCAACCCTCAGTGGATCATTCAACACATTTGTCTCCATCTCTTCTTCCCTGTTTGTGTCTCTCTCTCCCTCTTTCTCCCTCACTCCCTCTGTTTTTATCCCTCTGGGTGTCTCTCCCTCCCTATTTCTCTCTCTCTCTCTTCCCTTTCTACCTCCCTCTTTCTCCCTCCCTCCCTCTCTTTTTCTCTCTGGGTGTCTCTCCCTCCCTCTTTCTCTCTTTCTCCCACTCTCTCTCCCCTCTCTACCTCCGTCTCTCTCTCTCCCTCTCCCCCTCTCCCTCTGTCCGTCCCTCCCTCTCTCTCTCTCCCTCTTTCTCTCCCCCTCTCTCTCCGTCCCTCCCTCTCTCATTTTCCCACTCTCTCTCCCCTCTCTACCTCCCTCTATCTCTCTCTCTCTCTTTCTCTCCCCATCTCTCTCCGTCCCTCTCTCTTTCTCCCACTCTCTCTGTCTTTTTCCTCGTTAAGATTTAGATAAACGAACGAAGGCGGTTCTGGATCTTATTTATAAATGGTTTCTTGCATGTTGAAGTTTTAACTTCAACAACATACAACGTTAGCAGACAATGGTTTTTGGAAACGTTCCTGAGTAGTGATTCCCACTACAGAATTGTGTTTGTTTTTAACGCACTGCTGTCTGGGGACTTGAAGATCACGGCCATCCAATATTGGTTTTAGGCCTAGCCTCTTGCATACTCTGAATCTTTTAATGATATTATGTACCGTAGAAGATGAGATCCCCAAAACAGTTTGCAATTTTACATTGAGAAATATTATTAATAATTTGTTGCTATTTGCTAGTGCAGTCTTCCACTGTGCGGTCTCAACCCTCACTACAGTCCGACCAATCCTCTCTGGAAGGGTCTTTCAATACTGTCATATCATGTTACTGACCTGTTGCCAGTTGACCTAATGAGCGACGTGGTATTCCACTAGGTTTAGTTTTT
The DNA here is from genome assembly GCA_016801125.1 of Novumbra hubbsi. Taxonomy (NCBI): domain Eukaryota; kingdom Metazoa; phylum Chordata; class Actinopteri; order Esociformes; family Umbridae; genus Novumbra; species Novumbra hubbsi. The sequence continues at coordinate 6,683 of JACXGK010007433.1, read as the reverse complement.
TTAAAATCAAACAACTTTTCCAGTCTTTTCTTGTCGTTTCTTTTTTTAAATATAAATCATTGTAATTACAGTAATATATAAATAATTTTTATTACAGTAATATATAAATAATTTTTATTACAGTAATATATAAATGTTTGTAATAACAGACACATTTTAATCATTATAAGAACTGTAATATATAAATGTTTGTAATAACAGAAATATATAAATAATTGTAATAACAGTAATATATAAATCTTTGTAATAACAGAAATATATGAATAATTGTAATAACAGTAATATATAAATCATAGTAATTACAGTCATATATAAATGTTTGAAATAACAGAAATATATAAATCATTGTAATAACTGTATTATATAAATCTTTGTAATAACAGGAATATATAAATCATTGTAATTACAGTGATATATAAATGTTTGTAATAACAGAAATATATAAATCATTGTAATAACAGTAATATATAAATCAAAGTAATTACAGTAATATCACAAGAGATTTTTATTCTCTATATTCGCTTGGCCTCTCTCTCTCACTCAATCAATTTTAATTCAAAAGATTTATTAGCATTTGTTTACCATGCCAAAGTAAGTGGAAAATAAATCATAAAAAACAGTTAATTAAAAAAAGAATAAAATAAACTACGTTTCTCTCTCTCTCATGTCTCAATTGACAGGAGTGTTTCTCCATCTGATCAGCAGATGTACTGATGCGGTGCACGATTAAGTGTAATTGGTGGTAATCTCTGGCGATGTTTTATTTCGGTGACACTTCATTTTGTATAATTCTCGCCTTGGCCTTTCAAGTCACCTAAGCGTTGCGTTAAGTGCTGGACTGAGAAGTTGCTTGTGCCAGTGTTTAATGTGTTCAAGTCTTCTGAGGTGCAAAGGAATTAAAACCAGATGTTCAGATGGTTAGAAGAAAATGAAGGAGTGGATCTGAGGAGAGGATCTTAGGAGAGAGGAGAGGGTCTGAGTAGAGAGGAGATGGTCTGAGGAGAGAGGAGAGGGTATGAGGAGAGAGGAGAGGGTCCGAGGAGAGAGGAGAGTGTATGGGGAGAAAGGAGAGGAGAGAGGGTCTGAGGAGAGAGGAGAGTGTATGAGGAGAGGGTATGAGGAGAGAGAAGAAGGTCTGAGGAGAGAGAAGAGGGTCTGAGGAAAGAGGAGCGGGTCTGAGTAGAGAGGAGAGGGTCAGAGGAGAGAGGAGAGGGTATGAGGAGAGAGGAGATGTATAAGGAGAGAGGAACGGGTATGAGGAGAGAGAAGAGGGTCTGAGGAGAGAGCAGAGTGTATGAGGAGAGAGCAGAGGGTATGAGGAGAGAGGAGGGGAGGGTTTTAAAAGAGGATCAGAGGAGAAAGACACAGACTAAAGAGAAAAGAGGAGGGACTGAGAAGAGAGGATATGAGAAGAGGGTCGGAAGGGGAGAGGAGGAGAGGGTCTTAAGTGAGAGGAGGAGAGTGTATGAGTAGAGAGAAGGAGAGTGTATGAGGAGAGAGAAGGAGAGTGTATGAGGAGAGAGAAGAAGAGGGTCGTAGGTGAGAGGAGGAGAGTGTATGAGGAGAGAGAAGGAGAGGGATGGGGGGGTACAGTACTGGCAGAAGGACAAAGGATTTGTTCCAGGAATGGAGGGCAACGATATGTTCCAAAAAGCTCCCTACTGCCTACAATGTGCCCCATTTTTGACCAGGACCTTTAGTGAAGGCAGCACACTGTTTAGGTAATACGGGTCTATTTAGAAACATGTCAGGCCTCGACTGGGAAACATCTGAAAACCAGGTCCAACAAGCTGCCAAAACCACAAGACAGATGCATCTGGAAATCCAGCATGACACTTCAAGCCGCTGCCATCTTGGGCTCCATAAATCATAAGATCAGCACGTAAACGGTTAAAAACAATCATTTAATTCCTCCTTTCCTCCCTCCTTATTCAACATGGACAACACCGGAACACCGGGACCAGACACCGGGACACCGGGACGAGGTGAGAGACACCGGGACAACGGGACGAGGTGAGAGACACCGGGACACCGGGACGAGGTGAGAGACACCGGGACACCGGGACGAGGTGAGAGACACCGGGACACCGGAACACCGGGACCAGACACCGGGACACCGGGACGAGGTGAGAGACACCGGGACACCGGGACGAGGTGAGAGACACCGGGACACCGGGACGAGGTGAGAGACACCGGGACACCGGGACGAGGTGAGAGACACCGGGACGAGGTGAGAGACACCGGGACACCGGGACGAGGTGAGTAGTGCCTGGAGGAGGTGAGGGACGAGGAGAGGGATGCCGGGAGGGGGTGAGGGATGAGGTGAGGGACGAGGAGAGGGACGAGGTGAGGGAAGAAGTGAGGGACACCGGGACGAGGTGAGAGACGCTGGGAGGAGGTGAGGGACGAGGTGTGGGACGCCGGGAGGAGGTGAGGGATGAGGAGAGGGAGAAGTTGAGGGAGGAGGTGAGGGACGCTGGGAGGAGGTGAGGGAGGAGGTAAAGAATGCCGGCATGAGGTTAGGGAGGTGAGGGATGCCAGGACAAGGTGAGGGAGGTGAGGGACGAGGTGAAAGACAGGGAGAGGGACGAGGTGAGGGATGCCAAGACAAGGAAAGAGAGGTGAGGGAGGAGTTGAGGGAGGAGTTGAGGGATGAGGTGAGGGATGAGGTGAGGGAGGAGGTGAAAGATGAGGAGAGGGACGAGGTGAAGGATGCCGGGACGAGGTGAGGGAAGAGGTGAGGGACTAGGTGAGGGATGCCGGGATGAGGGGAGAGAGGTGAGGGAGGAGGTGAGGGTGGAGTTGAGGGAGGAGGTGAGGGAGGAGGTGAGGGTGGAGTTGAGGGAGGAGGTGAGGGAGGAGGTGAGGGACACAGGGGGCTTTATATTGTTTGAATGTTGTCTACTGCAGATGTTGTGTGTTACAATCCAAACGGACTCATAACTCAGGTCTGTATTAGTATCTGCTGCATGGGTCCGGAACTGATGTGTTTGCTTAGTACTGGATGTATGATTGAAAAACCTGGGGGCAATAGTAAATGAAACATAACAGAGTCCAAAAGAAGGCTCCTTAAAACAGGTAGTTGACGGAGTGAGGGAAGAAAATATTAAATTACCAGGACAGAAATCTGTTTTCTCAGCAGGATTACAAATACCACCAGACATGAGAATTTTCTGAAGGATGAAAACAGTTTGTTATGGCTGATTTGAGCTGTGCTCTGAAAGGTTGTCCATGCTTTCTCCCTAATTTCCCATTGCTTTTACCATAGATTAAACTGAGGGTGTGCCTATGAATTTCCAAAAGTCAGAAGTAGTAGAAGTGTAAAAGCTATTCTCCAAACTCTGTAAAGTTAATGTTGTCCAATGGCTGCACTCCCACCTCGGTGGTTGTATAATCACAGCATTGGTAGTTGCCCCGTCTAGCTTCTTAAAACGTATCCAGGTACTGTTGTCTTGCTCTGGATACGAGTGTCTGCTAAATGACTCAAAAGTGAATGCAAGAACTGTAGTCCAACTGATCTTCAAATTGAAATGAACTACCAAATCATGTATTTACTCTACAGCAGAATATAATCTTCCAAGAACCGTTTTTTTAGAGTGCGGACGCATTCTCGCCATCTTCTAATACTGTCGCGGTCAGCGGTGTGTTGCTATTAGATCTGCCACGGTCAGCGGTGTGTTGCCATTAGATCTGCCACGGTCAGCGGTGTGTTGCCATTAGATCTGCCACGGTCAGCGGTGTGTTGCCATTAGATCTGCCACGGTCAGCGGCGTGTTGCCATTAGATCTGCCACGGTCAGTGGTGTGTTGCCATTAGATCTGCCACGGTCGGTGGTGTGTTGCCATTAGATCTGCCACGTCAGCGGTGTGTTGCCATTAGATCTGCCACGTCAGCGGTGTGTTGTCATTAGATCTGTCATGGTCAGCGGTGTGATGCCATTAGATCTGCCACGGTCGGTGGTGTGTTGCCATTAGATCTGCCACGTCAGCAGTGTGTTGCCATTAGATCTGCCACGTCAGCGGTGTGTTGTCATTAGATCTGTCATGGTTAGCGGTGGGATGCCTTTAGATCTGCCGCGGTCAGTGGTGTGTTGCCATTAGATCTGCCACGGTCAGCGGTGTGTTGCCATTAGATCTGCCACGGTCAGTGGTGTGTTGCCATTAGATCTGCCACGGTCGGTGGTGTGTTGCCATTAGATCTGCCACGTCAGCGGTGTGTTGCCATTAGATCTGCCACGTCAGTGGTGTGTTGTCATTAGATCTGTCATGGTCAGCAGTGTGTTGTCATTAGATCTGTCATGGTCAGCGGTGTGATGCCATTAGATCTGTCATGGTCAGCGGTGTGTTGCCATTAGATCTGCCACGTCAGCGGTGTGATGCCTTTAGATCTGCCGCGGTCAGCGGTGTGTTGCCATTAGATCTGTCATGGTCAGCGGTGTGTTGCCATTAGATCTGTTATGGTCAGCGGTGTGCTGCCATTAGATCTGTCATGGTCAGCGGTGTGATGCCATTAGATCTGTCATGGTTAGCGGTGGGATGCCATTAGATCTGTCATGGTCAGCGGTGGGATGCCATTAGATCTGCCGCGGTCAGCGGTGTGTTGCCATTAGATCTGCCATGGTCAGCGGTGTGTTGCCATTAGATCTGTCATGGTCAGCGGTGTGCTGCCATTAGATCTGTCATGGTCAGCAGTGTGTTGCCATTAGATCTGTCATGGTCAGCAGTGTGTTGCCATTAGATCTGTCATGGTCAGCGGTGTGCTGCCATTAGATCTGCCGCGGTCAGTGGTGTGTTGCCATTCGATCAGTCGGCTAGGAGGGATCCACAGGCAGATTGATGTAACAGTGGTCAGATGAATGAATAGGTCCCCAGCCTTTCAGAAGAAACAGACAGATGTTGAGGGGAGGAGACTTCCTCCAAACAGACTCAGGCCCACCGCAGTCTGAACACAAACATCCAGCAGTAGAGGCATCACACACCAGACTGCAGGCGGCAGTTTCGGCCCAGCGAAGCCTCAACCCCCCCCATGCCACCGGCTGGCTGCACGGCTGGACAACACAAGAGGCCAGTGTAAACCAAAGCCCACGCACAGGACAGAACGTTACATGGCGGTTTTATACACACAAAAGGATTTAGAAACACAGAATCACACACATACACAGACACACATCAACTACACCCCCCCACACACACACACACACACAAGTACACACTCATACGTCCAGGTCTGAAAAACAGGGGAGGCCAGTCCTGATTAGACCACACCACCAATGACAGGGCTTCCTGCTTCCGGGCACAGTCACTGCTGGCAGTTGTTCTTCTTTGTTGTAATTACAACTTTCTACTTGGACATGTCGCCCCCTGGTGGTAGAAACATGTCACTGGTGGTGCCGCACGTCCTCCCACCCCAAGGGTCATCATGACGATCACACATCTGTTTGTGTTAACAGCGCGTGTGTGTTGAGTGTGTGAGTTAGGAGTGTGTGTGTGTTGCATGTGGGCTACACATTTCCGGGAACTTTGAATGAATTGAAAAAGCAGAAAATCCAGAATTTACAGAACATTCCCAGAATTTAGCAGCTTTAAACCCGACAAATGTAAATCTTCAAAAACACAGTGAAGTGAGTCCCAAATTATCCCTTGTTCCCTTATGTAGGTCACCACTTAGACCAGACAACTGTAGACTGTGGGCCCTTGTAAAGTTAGGTGCCATTTGGGACGTCTTCCAAGACAATCACGACGGTCCCACTGAGTCAGTGTGTCAACAACGTTGGCTAGTTCACCGTCCAGCGAACCCCGGTGCACATTCTGGTTCTGACGACTCCCATCGGTTTCAGCTGTTGGGGCACAAACCCAGATGTGCCCTGCTTTGTGTTCAGGCAAATACTGGGACTGTTATCCCAAACAGACACCTTTCCCCCATCATCCACATGACCTGTCAAGTCCACCGTCAACCAGATCGTAGATGTCAGGCTCCAGACCCAAATAGACCAGTAACGTTAAGAAGACGTTCTCTGGCCATTACAGACCGACTTGCTGGCCCATTCACCCAACCATCTACAGACTGAGTGTGAGTCCATCCGTCCATACAGGATGGAAACCAGACAACTTCACTGCTTCATCATCCCATGTCACTGTCTGCAGCTTCAGCAGGACGGGCCAGACTGCTGTCTAGACTCATGTCTTAAGGGGATGTGCTGTGTGTGTGTTCAGGATTTACTATACTTGTGATTACTTACTGCGCTGACACTTATCTAGTCATCTCATTGGATAAATAGACATTTTAAACGTAGGGTTATGGGTTATTGTTAGGGTAATGGTGAAGGTTAGGGTTATGGGTTAGGAAATAACATATGTTTATCAGTAATCAGCGGTTGATCATAATTAGTGTAGCTATGTCAAGGTGAGAGCCAGACATGGCCACGCCTTCATCCCCCCTAACGCCCATCCTCCCCCCAACACCCATCACCCCCCCCAACACCCATCATCCCCCCAACACCCATCATCCCCCCCCAACACCCATCATCCCCCCCAACGCCCTTCAACTCCCAACGCCCATCATCCCCCCCAACGGCCTTCAACTCCCCAACACCAATTAACCCTGCAACGCCCATCATCCCCCCAACGCCCTTCATCCCCCCAACGCACATCATCCCCCCAACGCCCTTAATCTCCCCAACGCTA
>JACXGK010007432.1:0-25318 GCA_016801125.1 Novumbra hubbsi | reverse complement strand
CCACCCTTGGAACAGTATGAAACAGAAGAGGGTAGAGGTCAGGGGAAGGCCACCCTTGGAACAGTATGAAACAGAAGAGGGTAGAGGTCAGGGGAAGGCCACCCTTGGAACAGTATGAAACAGAAGAGGGTAGAGGTTAGGGGAAGGCCACCCTTGGAACAGTATGAAACAGAAGAGGGTAGAGGTCAGGGGAAGGCCACCCTTGGAATATTAGCGGGCCGGGACTCGTATTAAACCATGAGTTTGCTCTCCCTGTCTTTCTTTTCTCTCTCTCTTTCTGTCTGTCTCTCTTTCTGTCTCTCGGTTTTTCCCTTTCTGCTTCACCCATGTGGTGTAGATTAACTTCACCCCCTCCCTACCACAACTTTCTCCTGTTGATGTTTTACGAAAGCAGTGAAATAAGTTTTAAGGTTTGGTTCACATGCATTTTCAAGTTCTGTCTTTGTCATTGTAAGGAAATAAAGCATTGAACATAACTCGCTTTCAAACATTTTGCTGAAAGAGGCTAAATCACTTTGATTGCTTCTTCCCCTCACATGGTTGTCTGTTTTTATGTGCTCAATTTTATAGTAGTCACACACTGTGGGCCCAAAACAATTGACCTAAAGTAGAGTGATCATCTGAAAAAGAAGTAAAGTACTTATTTCTGTGTTCATTGTCTCATTAAGAGATGTCATCTAAGGTCTTTATACATCTTTGGGGAGTACCGGTAATTGTATTGTTCTTTGGTTATTCATTCTCTAATTTCAACTCTTTGAGTTAATTGTCTGTTGCAATGAAATGGCATTGGGTATAATAGCACTATTTTAATTTTTTTCTGTATTTTATTTGATAATATTTTAGTGACAAAACCACTATGCAAACTTCCTCAATGTTCTCAACAATCTTGTTTAGCATAGGCTTATATCACAGTACAGATCATTAGAAATAGTTTGTGATAATAAATTCAAAATAGGGTTTCATAGTGTCCATGTACCACTTGTTGTTTGATGTTGTCTTATGTAGCACCTCGGTCCTGGAGGAACGTTATTTTTGTTTCAGTGTAAAACCTTATATTATTGAGATTACAATAAAATTGAACTTGTACTTGATGTGGGCTGTTAGACTACCCATGCTACTATCAACTGATCAAGATATGTAGTTGTGTTTGAATTCTGGAATGGGGTGGGAACCGCCCTTCTCTAGGTGGTTCTGGCTCACCGGCACAGCTTTTCAACTGACCCGACACTGGTGATGATGCAGGCTAAATCCAGATTTATCAAGGGGTTATCTGAGGGGTTGAGTCCCCATCGCCTCAGGTTCCTGAGGTACGGATGCACAGGTGGTTCCTAGTAGTCACCAGGGTGACAACCACTATTGGGAAGGAGATGTATGGGAGGGCATCTGATGGAGAATGACAGGTTTATAAGTAGTCAGCAGCAGATACAGCTTGGTGGGTCATCTGTCAGCCAGGTGGAAAACATCTCGAAATAGATCCAACGATGGTAAGTGTCCCCAAGTATAACTCACCATGGTAACTGACAAATTGAGCACATCTCAGTATGTGGCCGGGCTGGTTAATGAAAGAGGTTTTCGTGTGGCTAAAATAGAAGCATTAAAAGGGTTTTATTAGTATTGTTTACAGGAAACCTATTCATCTGCATCAGAAGAAGTGGCCCAGAAAAGGGACTGGGGTGTTCAAATCTATTTCTGTCATGGGTTAAGGTATTCTACCGAGTTATGATCCTACTTAAACATAGAAATGGAAATCACTCAAAGTAGATCTTCGAAGAAGATGGATGGTGCTGAATATATTACTTAAGGATAAACAGATCCAGTTAATAAATCCATCAGGAGCAACTAACGGCCATCTATGATTATTTAAAAAGCTTGACAACAATTAACAACCATTGAATTGCAATAGTGGTCCATGAACTAACAGTTAGGGTGAACTAATCGGTTCAGGCAGTAATACTACCAATAATGATCCAGTAGTACTGAAGGAGATCACTAACATGAATTCATGCGCTAGAATTGGAGGGCTTAAAAACACAGATTTTGCAAGATATGCCGGGAGGAAGCTTCATCAAGCTAGCAGGATAGACACATTTCAGATGTCCTTCTCTATAGTGGCAAAAGAAAATTGTAAAAAACGATTGGTTCAATATATCTAATGCAATTAAACCATCAATTGATATTCATACAGACATCGATGACAGATTTCCAGGAGACAGGGGTATTCGAAACGTATTCAGTGTATTAAAAGAGTGTATTATCTTAGCCAAGCCAGGGTATTTACGGCAGTTTTTTTCATATCTATAGTGTACAATTCTTTTGAGCATGCCTTCAGAAGCTCTTCAATTTTATTCCCCAAACTGAAGCAGTGAGAAATTAATTTGTCTTTTTCAAAAAGACTTTGAGTGACTTATTACAGAATGATGTGGTTAATTTAGCAGATAAACAGCTTATTGGATGGAAAACAGCAACAAATGTCTAAGTTCTTCAAGGATAATTATTGTAAAGACATACTTACAAAGGAGTAAATGCAGTCAGCTATTTGCACATTTGAGGCCTTGAAAACACATAACCTTGATTGTCATATAAAAGTGTATTTATGTTTTTATGAATCGTTGAATGATTCACTTCTATTAAGTTTTATTCACTTATTCTGAAATATCAATAGGTCTGTCACAAAAGAGGTATTAGTATGGGCAGCCTTTAGAGGCACTGTCTTTAAAAAATATTTTGCAACCCAAAATATTACAAAAATGTATCTCAGAATGTACAAAGGCCACACTGATGTTGTACATCACAGAAAACATTAGAGCACTTATATAGAATATTATGAGAATACCGAGAAACCAAGGATGTATTTAAAGAAGATTCTGAGAAAGCCTTTGTAGGGTCCATCTAAATTACATTTTGCTCTTTGAACTATCAAAGCTGTGTAAAACCATCTGGGCCTGTATAACGATAACTATTTATGATGGTCACTAGATTGCTAGTGATGAAATACAGATGTTCAACTTACAACAAGGGGCTAGAAATCAATCATTTAAAAACAGTAGTGTTAATAAGTGCTGTGAAATCCCAGTTCCTTTAAATGTATAATAATAGCCTTTTTTTTCTTAATGAAGGAGCATACAATTTCTCAATAGACTGATAAACGTAGTCTATAATGAAATCTAATTCACTGGATTCAAAATCTCTATTTAAAGTACCTCTAAAGTAATCTCTAAGTAAAGTATTTTCATAAATCAAGCAATAAATATGTGGTTAAAATTCCAAAAAGCAGCCCGGGCAAAAGGTTTGACAGCTACGGCAACATTCAGATCTGAGCGGGGAACAGATATTTGATGTTCTGTACCAATACCATAGCATCAGTCTTATATATACACAATGCCTATAAAAAGTATTCGCCCCCTTGGATGTGTCACCTTTTTGTGGTTTTTATACATGAAATCATGGTCAATATAATTTGGCTTTTTGGACCGTAATTTGCAATTTCTTTTTATATAATATCAAAGTGAAAACAGATTTCTGCAAAATAATATCAATTAATTAAAAACAGATAAGGTAAAGTAGATGATTGCATAAATATTCACCCCCTTCAGGTCAGTATGTAGTAGATGCACCTTTGGCTGCAATCACAGCACTGAGTCTGTGTGGATATGTCTCAACCAGGCTGGCACATCTGGACACTGCAATTTTGCTCCATTCCTCATTGCAAAACAGCTCAAGCTCTGTCAGGTTGCTCAGGGATCAGGTGTGAACATCTCTTTTCAAGTCCAGCCACAAATTCTCAATTTGGATTTACATATGGCTTTGACTGGGCCACTCCAGAACATTCACCTTGTTGTCTATGAACCATTTCTGTGTAGCTTTTGCTGTATCCTTGGGCTTGTTGTCTTGCTGGAAAATAAATCTTCTCCCAAGTCGTAGTTCTCTTGCTGACTGAGTGAGATTATCGTCCAGAATTTGGCAATATCTTTCTGCATTCATGTTCCCTTTTACCTTTTAAATGCTGCCACCACCATGCTTCACGGTGGGGATGGTGTTTGTGGTGATGTGCAGTGGTGTTAGCCAAACATAGCGTCAAGTCTGATGGCCAAAAAGCTACATTTTTGTCTCATCAGTCCAAAGAACCTTCTTCCAATTTACCTTGGAGTCTCCCTTTGCCTTTGGGCAAATTCCAGGCAAGATTTCATATGAGCTTTTTTCAACAGTGGCTTTCTCTGTGCCACTCTCCTGGGCCCAGGTATGTCCAGTCTCTCCCATCTGAGCCACTGAAGCTTTTTACTCCTTCAGAGTGGTTGTAGGTGTCTTGGTGGCCTCCCTCACTCTGCCTCCCCTTCTTCTTGCCCGTTAACTCAGTTTGTGAGGACGGCCAGCTCTAGGCAGATTTGAACAAGTGCCATACTCCTTCCATTTCTTAATGATGGATTTAACTGAACTCCGTGGGATGTTGGAAATCTTTTTGTAGCCATCTCCTGACTTATACTTTTCAATCTTCTTTTCTCTGAGTTGCTTGGAGTGTTCTTTTGTCTTCATGTCGCAATTGTAGTAGGAAAACTGATGAACCAGAGACCGGACACACAGGTGCTTCTATACTGAAATCACTTGACACACATCAACTGCACTCAGGTGATCTCCATTTCACTTATTGTGACACTGCTGGCATCAACTAGCTGGACTTCTGTTGAATTAGGTCAGTCACTTTAAAGGGGGTGAATATTTGTGCAAACACTTATTTTACACCATATATTTTTAATTAATTGACATTAGTTCGTAAAAATCTGTTTTCACTTTGACATGAAATAAGCTTTTTTTGCCATTTCTTGTCAAAAAAGACAAATTATATTGACCATTATTTCATGTACAAAAGCAACAAAAGAGGAAAACATCCAAGGGGGGTGAATACTTTTTATAGGCATTGTATGTATATAATACATACTATACAGAAAACAGCAAACAACACATTCATCCATGGATTTCCATTTAAGATATTGATCACTAAATGAATGCTCTGCATTTAAAGAATGGAACGGTATTGACTTTGCGTACGCCGCCATGAAGAAACCAAATCTTTGGATCGGCTCTTCTGGTACTTTCTATTGGTGGCTAATTACAAGAGTCAAGCACATTAATGGCTGCCAGCTGATGTCGTAATTCAACCATCAGACCGTACTGCTGGGTGATGCACCACTTCTGAACAGGGCAGGCTGGGAAACAGGCGCCCCTGGCCTGCCTGTGAGCTCCGCTCCTGGCAGAACAGGAACATCGACTCTTTAATGGACGGCATGGCGGATGCGAATGACTTGCGATCAGCTAGTGCCGAACAACACAAACTGCATCACAAACTACATTGATGCCCCCACCTGAAAGGGCCCCCGGTAATTGGGAGGGCAAAGGGTCAATGGCTTGAGACAAGGTGGACCCCTGTTTGTGCAGGTCCACTGGGCCGAATGCTTGGCAGACGAGTGTATGTGGGGTATTTGTTAGCGATACTCTCCAGGTGATTTGATGTTAAATAGTGCGTCAGGGGCCTCGGCTCCAAGCCAGGCACATTTAGCTAATTACGCGGCATGAGAGGAGCTGGAGTGTTGGAAATATGCCGGGCGGTGTTGCCATTACGGACTTTGAAGTTCGATGGGGTGTTAAATAACCAGGAAATAGGCAGTAGTTAGTCCCTGTAAAGTTGGACGTGTCCTGCCCTCCTCTGATGGTGACGGGAGGCGGCAGTGGCGGTGAATTTGCTGTAAGTGTGGAGCTGGAATGGGCTGTCAGGGTTCATTAGCCCCACCAGTCTCCGTTGGAGAGGAGGAACTTGGCTAGTGGTTTAAAACCAATTTCCATTACCTGGCTTGGTTTTTGTCAACTTCTCTGTGCCATTACCACCCCCCCCCCTGCATCCCCTCTCACTCTGCCACCTCTAAGAGCTAGTGAGTCTTCGTGATCATCACCCTCCTCTTCCCCAAATGAAGCTCAGTGGCTGTAGAGGAGGTGCTTTCTCCTCGCCAGAGCCTGATATACTCCCCTGACTAAAGAGAGACTTTGCAGGGGCCTTTGTGTCGCCAACACTTCCCATGAGAACCCGCGCCAGACGGGAACGAGGGGAGCCTTTGAAGAACGCTGGAAAGGACGTCTGGATGTCCAGAATACGCCACTGAGTTCTCACTCACCTCTTCAGTAGCCGACCTTCCATTTTCAAACGTAGCACTGTTATGAAAAGCCTGAGTCGAGAGGGTATGGTGTTCTCCGGTGTAACTCTGTAATCCGACTCCTCCTTGACCCCAAACCTCAGTGTGTAGTAAAATCAGTGAGGGCGTCCATGACGAGGCTAGTTTCAGAAGCCGTCTCCACAAGCTTGAGTAGTAAGGGGCTGGAAGGATGCCTCCTCTGATTGGCACACATAGATCCACAGAGCCATGGAGGAGGAGGGTGAAAGGGCAGGTATCTGCTGCAGAATGTAATTAGAGGGACTGGATGCATTGTCCTGGATCAAGTTGCTCCAGGCATTTTTTAATTGCCCCCCACTACCCCTCCCCCATCTCCTCCTTCGAAAGCTCATTAGTATTCATCTTGAAGGAGTGTCACAATGCTGAGGGACGTCTGCACTGCATTTCCCCTGATCTTGTTAACTCTTAATCCTACTCTTTCTTTCCCATCACACTCTCTCACAGAGACAGACTAACAAATATTTCCTAATTACTCCCTTTTGCCAAATCTTAAACAGATTTGTCCAGCAGATTTTATTTGTCGTAGTTAGAAGTAATGTTGTCATATCAGGGCCACGGGCTTGAATTGGATACGTACTGTACAGTCTGTACTTGAAAGAGAGAGAAACAGTAGATTGAGGATAGAGAGAGAAAGAGAAAGAGAGGTGCGGAGAGAGGGGGAATGAGGGGAAAGGAAGAGGGCAAGAGAGAGAGAGGGGGGTTGAGAGACTGGATATGAGATGGCAAGGTGCCCCGGAAACTGGATATGAGATGGCAAGTTGCCCCGGAGGTTGCACGCTGTATTAGGAGCTCAGTCATATCAATATGTATTAAAAGAGTATCTTCCTCAGGGATTGAGCCTCTCAACCTGAAACTGGTTCAAAATAAAACTAGGGACTTTAGAGGATTCCCCACCTTGTGGTTAGCGCCAGATGTTGTTTCTTCTCTAGTTCAGGCTGGTTTCGCCTGATTACCTGTGTGTTCTTGGGATGAACTCCATATCTGTTCTGACGTAAAGCAGATTGAGCGAGGGCCTTGGAGGGTATTAAGTGCATGCAACCATTGTTTACTGTGTTTCAAAAATATTAACTAGCATTTTTAAACAGATCGTGGAGAGGAGATTTGACACGAGGACCATGTTCACAGAGAAGTATCCAATAAGACAGGCTTTGGTAAGGAAATGCAACAAGCTAGATCAAACGAAAGCAAGGCTGTAGGGTCATTGAAGTGTTGCCTGTTCATTAGTCGACAAGTTTAAATAAGACAGTTAATATGAGAGATTTAAAGATCAATAACGAATTGATTAAACATTTTATTAAATCCAGATGGGGGATTGGATTGTTTTAATACATTTGCTTGTATGTAATTAGCAATTATATTTTACATTGTTGTGAATTATACATTAGTGTTGCCAAATAAGTTAATAAAAGAAGCGCTTTAAATAAAAGTACCTTCTCCGGCCTTAAAGCATATAGCTTAACTATGGAAATTGTATCTTAAAAGCACTCTTTATAGGGTTAATTCCTCAAATGAAGATTTCAGCTTTGTATTTTATGAATTATAGCTAATAGAAATACGTTGTTTTGCTATGAATATAACAAAATATTTAATTATTGATGAAAAAACACCAGTGATGTTTTGAGATTTTATTTCTCAACAAGCAAACAAGTCTGGAAATACTGTACTGTATGTATTGGTGGCTGTTGTCTGTTTAAGCGCCTATTGTTTGTGTGAAAAAAACTATTAACATTGTTTTTTTTGGCTATGACTTCCACATCTGGTGTTACACATGAATCCTTCCAGGCTTGCCAAGTTCTTTTCCAATAACTTTTTTTAATCTAAGACTATGTTTTATTAAACATGTGATTATCTCTTAGGAATTGCTATACTTAGTTCGTAATTGCACATGTTTGTAAGAACATTGCTATTTGCCCCTCTAACTTCTGACCTCAAGATAAGGTAGTCATATTGGGACCATTTGAAATCATGCAGCATCATTCACATATTTGTTAGGTGTTGTTTGTTAATACCCACACTACACTTGGGGACGGACATGCAATCTTTTTTTGTATAAATGGTTATTTAATCTCATTCAAAAAACATAACGGCACCCTTTATAGAGTGAAGAATTTAAAAAAGGAAGTTGAGATTAGCTTGAGCAATAATACTGGCCATCTCTTATTAAAACCATAATCGTGCTTAAAATGGGATTGAGGGGCAATTTATCTAAAAGGTCAAGTAAAGGGAATTGTCTAGGCTGACAGGATTTAATAGACATGATTTTAATTTAACCGCTCCTCACAGCACCAGGAGTATCAAAACCCCCCAAGGCAAACGATAGCCCTTAACATACAGACCATTTCATCCCATCTCTAATCTTCTGGATTTCAGGGGGGACAATACTTTTCTTGGCCGTCTCAACTTGGTTGCACTATGATTTTGTTTTTGCAGTGTACAGTGAAATTGCAATTAAAGCCCGGTTCTTAAAAATGGAAGTCATTTCAGCTGATGAAATGCATTAGTGTCTGGTTCGCATGCTTCCTTACAGTCGTCACAAAAGAGCGGGGACAGGAGATGGTTGTGCCCAAGGCCCCCCCCGATAAAAGACAAGGTCAGTTGCTCTCTCCTCCCTCTCTCCCCGTCTCTCTCTGGAAGTCTGTATATTTAACCTACTGCCTGGGATCCTGCACAGGGGAAACTCTGTTGGTAGGATTACCACTGCATTTGTCTACAGTTTCTCCGCCTGTTATCCGTTTCTCTCAACAGGCACGTTGGTTTCAAAGCTCCACTCAATTCCATTCCCTTCTCTCACATTGGCTGTAAAGTATTTATTTCATTTAATCGCTCAGTATCACACTGATCTCAATAACTCCAGACCCAGTGTCAGGATTAGATGTATCAGTGGGTGAAATTAGGGGCCGATGTGCATTTCTAGACTTGCATTTCTAGCACTTTCCAATGAATCTTTGTAGTTCTGAATGCTTTGGACTACGTGCATGTTTAAATAGTCTGAGTGTGACTGAAATCAGAAATTGACTGTGTCACACTCAGTCTTAAGGATCATAAATAAAATGGGAACATGATTGCCAATGAATGCTCTACATTGGCAGCTAGAATGGCTGTCTTATTAAATGAAGGTTGATTGTGTCAAAGTCTGCAGAAAGTTGGAGGGTTGAAGAATTAATAGACAAAATGTGTATGTTGTTAGGCACGTGTGCGTGTATATATGTGGCTACGTTGTGTGTCCTTGAGTTATTTGTGTATTTCAGTGTGACTGCTCTCGTGGGATGTCTGGGCATACATACAAGTGAGGGTGAGTGGTGTTCGTTATTGAATTGTGATCCGGTCTGTTCTCTCCCTCCTGCATGGCTATCTGAGTTGTGGAGCCCACACCTGCTGGTTTAAAGGTTCATTTCAGACCTCCTTGAGAGGCTGACACTTGCGGAGCCCTGCATTTGATTGATTGTCGAGACCATTGATCTAATTTTGAAGCCTTTGACTTTCTCCTTTGCATCCCACCGTTTTTTGTGAGGAGTTGAATGAACCCTAATTTCTCTGTGCCTCATGCAGGGCTGGGCTCGCCGAAGTGGAGGAAACACTGTCAATAAATAAATAAAGAAGCCAGAGAAAAAAGGCCCTTCACAGCAGCACAGGATTTTTATAGACTGGATCAATTAAATGTCTTATTTGGAACGGTGGGGCTCTGTAACTCGATAAGAGGTAATGTAGTTGAAAACGCCTCTCGCTGTGTGGCCATTAGGCTCGAGAACGCTACCGTGGGAGTATTACCATGCAAGAATGACAGAGACACGAGCCCGGTCTTAACCAATTAAAATCAGGAGTGGCCCGGAAACTGAAGGAGCATGCAGGGGCACTCACAGCAGGAGGTCAGGCCACCTCGTCCTCCAAGGGGGTTCAGAGGGAGAGGGGGCTCTGGTGGAATGGTGGAACAAAGGCATCAGAGTGCTGGGCCTCACCTGGCTGGAGAGAGCTGATGGATAGCTGGACATCACTAAAGGACTAAATGAAAAGGCATTTCTTCCTAAGTACATCTTAACATTGTTTTATTTAACTCTGTCATCACAGTTCCCACTTCCATAGGATTATCAATGTACAGAGATTCAGCAATATACTTTCACACTACAACAATCATAAGTTTGTGTCGTTGGAGGTACTCTAACCTCTCACCCTTCCCGTTGAATTATCCGAAATGTGCCCACTGATAATCCTAGTAGACGACTACTGTCTCCCTGTGTGGGAGTAAAGGAGTGTCAGCCTATCAGTAAGCTCAGACGTGTCAGTGGGCCTCTAAGAATGAGCAGGGACTTTGAGAGCCTGAGGACATTGTAACAGAGTCCCTGGTGCCACCAGCCCCCCTGACACAATTACCCGCTCGTGTCTAATTGGCATTTATAGCTTCCTCTGCTTGATCAACCATGTCCACACTGGCATGAAGTGGCAAGGCAGCGCTTGCCAAGCTGTGACTTAGCTGGTGCCACGGTTTGTTACTCAGCCCCCCCGCGCTTCTGGCCGCTTACATAATCCGCTAATGTACATTTGCTCTAGCTAATTAACATCGTCAGCCCCTCGTTTAATCTGATCGGACACGCGATGCTTCCGTTCCCCGGTGCCTCGCCGTGTCTTTGGCTGGTGTGTGTGTGGCGCGAGATGCTTGCCTGTCGGCTGGTGTGTGTGTGGCGCGAGATGCTTGCCTGTCGGCTGGGTGGCCGTGTGACGGATGGGATGACTGTGTACCCTGCCGGATGGCTGCACCCACTTGCTGATCATCCGCTCACTTAGTTTAGTTTAGCCTGGGATCTGAGCGGGGGGGCTTTCCAGAGCTCGGCAAAATTAAAAAACAAAGTTCATGTGAACTGCGGCGCCACACGAAAGAGAGCTGTGGTTAGTTGTGCAGGGACACTAATCCACCTGACAGTCCCGGCTCCAGAGATGAGCTGGGAGATATCCGAGGTGACGGTGCTACGGACAAAAAATCATACTTTCAATTAGACCCCCTTTCCATATCTGCCTCTCCGCAGGACGAGAGTCCCGGGCAAACGCTCTCTAATAGTCCATCCGCACTGAACTGTCTCTGGATGCCGGCACACACTTGTCATTAGCCGGCCCGGCTCGGTTAATAAATGACAAGTGTCGGGGATATTGATTGCTTAACCTTCAGAAAGCGGCGCCATCCGCCGTGGAGCGCAGAATTATTAGCTAATGAAGATGGCGCTGCTAGATGAGTCTGGACTGGCTGTGGGAGGGAGAGGAGGGCAGGTGTTTTCATTCTCAGGCTACACTCCTTCCTCAGCTACGCTACTCCTCTCAGTTCCCTGCTGTTCTCTAGCGTCTCCTCTCGTACGGCCGTTCTTTCCTGGGTTTCCTGTCCGTGGGCGGGGCGAAGGGCCAAGCTCAGTCGCTGGGGCTGGGATGCTGTGCACCTACTAGCCACCAGCCTTAATCATCCCGTGTGAGGATATCAGATCCGACTGGTCGTTTGTGACGGTGGTGGGGTCAGTGAGCATCTCGCTCAGACATCGCTACACCCCCCACCCCTCTCTGCCGCACTGCGGGGTAATCAGGACAGTGACACTTTATGAGGGGCCGACAGTGGGATCTCCACACACGCATGGCTTCTCTTAGTTAGAGCACACGTACCACATATACACAGGGAAAAAAAGTGAAAGGGGATGAATTTTGAGTGCTTCCAATTTGGTTTAATTGCATGCATTCATTTGCATCCGACTGCTCAGATACTGACGACCACTTGAACTAGAGTGGAATGTTTTCCCTTTGCTGAGCTAAGCATTACCTAGAAATGTCATGACTTTTAAACTGACAGCATTCAACCCCCCACATTACTCATTACCCTCAAAGTCACTGAATGTGGTAGTCACACTATCTTACGAAATCTTTCTGTCTCCATTCAACACTGTACGAGTCCCCACATTTCTTTGGTCACTATTATTTGTCAGTGACCCGCCAGAGAGGCGTGTCGGTCAATCTAAGTACACGCGTGCTGCGTTGGGTCCTCCCAGGACGGGAGGTGGAAGTCCAGGTGGACTCCCTGTTAAATCTGTTGTGGTGGTGAACCATGTGGATTGTGTACACTACACCCCCGCATGGCTCAGCAGCAACAGTCCAGTGTGTTGGGACCGCAGCAGCAATCTGGGGAAAGAGCCCCACCCAAATTAGAGGCGAGAGTATTTAAATATTGATGGCCCCTCTCTGTGTCCATCGCAAGCCCATTCATTATTCATCCTACC
Organism: Novumbra hubbsi; assembly: GCA_016801125.1. Taxonomy (NCBI): domain Eukaryota; kingdom Metazoa; phylum Chordata; class Actinopteri; order Esociformes; family Umbridae; genus Novumbra; species Novumbra hubbsi. Next base: position 12,855 of record JACXGK010007432.1, on the reverse strand, counting down.
TTGAAGGTAGACGGTGAGATGCCCCCTTTTCATACGGCCCGTCAGCCCACTCTCACTTTTGCTCCACTCGCTCTCGTGACTTGGGATTCTGTGCCGCTCCGCTGACATTTTGCCGTGCTTCGGCTTGGGTAATTCACACACAGGCTATTTCTATTCGATTTTGGTCCCTCCTCTGAATAAGGCAACAGCTCCACCAGAGGTGTGGCTGACGTTGTGGCCAGTGTGTGTGTGTGAGGTGTTTGTATGGCATGTTGATTTGTGTTAGCGTTAACAATATCTGTTCGGACATGTGGATACCATATTTGACCATATTAGGAAATAGGGAGCCTGCAGGTTTGTTAAAAGACATAATAGATGTCCCACCTAGCTGTGTGAGCTGAGGAAAACAAACTACAAGATGTAAAGCGTCATGGTGTATTTTGTCATGACTAAACTAGCAAACCAAATGCCTTGCATTCTTTTGTATCCAGAAGCAATAATGTATTTCTAAATGCCTACAATTCCAACAACACAAAAGCCAGATTTCTTATGAACATATTGCTGATGTGTCCGTGAAAGTGTTTTCCAGATCCTCCTCTGTCAGTTCAGTAAGTCATAAACAGGAATCCCCCGGAGGGAAGAGCTCATAGGTGTTGTGTGTCGGCCAATGGAACCTCAGCCTGTAGAAGGGGAGAGCTGCACTGTTGGGATCGGAGCAGGTGGGTTCTGGGCTTCAAAGGCCGGCACATAAGCTGCTGAAAAAACCAAAGAAGGGCTCCGGCTCTGTAATGTGCCGAACATCTTGGAGCTTCTGCTCACAAAGACACGGGGCTCACCATGAGGTCCGAGCCAGCCCAGGAACGCTTTGATGCCACCGAAACCCTCAACTTTTGTTAGTTTATTTGGCTGCATTTTGATATATAATATGTATTCCAAATGTTAACCCTTCTTTAAAGAATTTAAAGAAAAGCCAGCAGAAATAACCTTGGAGTTGAGCGCTTGTGCTAAGGCATCAGTCGATTCAAAGGCTCAGCTGCAGTCTTCAATAACACAGATGGAAAAGCACCAGGTCAATCGCCAGATAAATCACACAGGAAAAAAATAAACCTGGCATAAGCAAAGATTAGATCAATTTTATATTTTTATGTTCTGAGCAGAATAATAATATGTAGAGATAGAGATCAATTGGTGAACTTTCAGGTAGCTTGTTTAAAATGATTGAAATGCATCGAGGGACTGAGTAAAGATGAAAAAGTCAACTCTCTCCCTTCCAACTTAATATGAATTGGTGAGAGATGCTTTTTGAAGGACTGTGTTAATGTTCATTTCTGAAATACATTTAGAAACATTTGAAATCAGCAGCAGTACATACGTGTATGTGGTATCAATGGTGCATCCTAACACTTCTTGGGATGAAAAAGAACAAGAAAAGAGCCATGAGATAATCCCCTGTACCCGCACAAAATAAAGGCATCCGGCTGTTGTGTTCCAAGGGTATTCTCCTGGAGTGTAAAGTGTTGTTCTGGTAAACTAAAGTGAAGGGAAGCTTTCACAGAGATGAAAGGACACACGCGTATCAAAGGGTTCGTTTCGGACCCAATCTAGGCAAGCTGCAATCCGGAATGTTCTATAATGCGACACGTTGAATAGTGGAGATGGAAGAAACGCTTTCGTCGTCTTTGACTGCGTGGGTCAACAAGTTTGGGCAGAGCGCCATGCTATTTGACATGACCATGGGCTGATTGTGTGCAGATGGTGTCCAGCCATTACTGTCAAACAGGAGCAACTCCTGCCTGGCAATACCACAGCACCAAACATCCCCTGATTAGAAGTTGAGAATTAAAGAACCCCTTCTGCAGTAATTCTGCTTGGGAATGAAATCAACAGAGGTGCGACGTATAAGCGTAAAGTGCCAGAGGCTCCGTGGGGTCTGAAATTTCCCCAGAGCTCTTCTCTACTATTTGAGACACTCCCGAGAGCAGAGACTTACAGGAGCTCACTACAGGCACACTCCTCTTTTAGCAGCATTAAGATGGATGTTTGCTGCGTCTCTCCAGCTTATTTGAATCGAGGCTGCAGACGCTCAATTTTTATCGCCTATGAGGTGGAGATTCAGAGTAGACCTGAAAATATGAAAAGTACATTTGCGCTCCTTCCCAGTGCATTCCTATCTGCCTGGAATGCCAGCAATATTAGAAAGCACAGCAATTTTCGGCTGTATTTCTGACCGAGGGGTATGAATCAGGACCATCTGCTACACATTAAATGATTTGATATCAGGGGTATTTTTCAGGTAGATGCAGAGATGAAAACTGTTAACACATCTTTCCAGGGCGTTACGGTTGGGGAAGGAGCCTGGGTTGTATGAATATGAGTGTTCCGTCAAGGTGATGTCAGCTTGTCTGCGGAAATCGCTCTGCTCACATAATCATGAGGTGGAATTAAAGTTGAATCAGGAGAGAGGAAATAACTTGATTGGTACCTTTTTCAAATTGACTGTTCAACACATTTGTAAAGCATCCTATCATACTCTAACGCGCGACCACACGATCGAGTTTCCTGCATGAATTACTTGCTATTACGAGTTATACTTGCTACATCCCCAGACATTTTCTAATGTCCTTAAACTACACAGGGTTCCGTTGTTCCGTTTTTCCTCTACTATTTCATCTTGTTTCAAGAAGGCTGGTAGATGTGATTTGAAATGGAGAATGTCAGAATGACACTTGGAAACATAAAAAAGCAATGAATGACCTTTGAGGCTTCGTTGTATTGTGAATAGCAGTGTTTGTGTTTGGTGCTGTCTTTCTCTGCCTGCAGAGGGTGCTGTTGCCCTGGACATGGTCTCACCTGCAGCCTGTGTCTTAAGACTTAATATTGGCTTCTCTCTGGCATCTGCCTAATAGTTTGATTATGCAGGTTGAGTACATGTTATTATGTGAATGTATGATTCATATGTATGAATGTTTAATGTTTTGGTTGTGTTTCACCTGATCCTCTAGTTTAAACATATTGTTGAACAATCATTCCAGGCTGAAGTGTCAAAACCATTCTTTACATGTTGTACATTTTGATGTCACGCTCTTCAGATATTTTACTTCCTTTTTTGCAAAGCGATTATCATTGTAAATAGTGCTACTAATATGCAGTTTTGTTTTTTAATGCTAGTCTCTATTTTTCAAAGACTGAATCACACAAAAAAAATATATATAGTAACAAACTGTGATTAATGGTGTAAAATGTGAATTCCATGACATTTTGTGTTTGCATGTAAAGTAAAGAGCCAGTGGTGTGGTGCATGAAACCAGTCCATAAATATGAGGAACAGTTGAGAATGAGGAATGAGGTGCGGAGGCGGGGGAGATGAGATAGTGGCGGTGAGGACGGCCCGCCTCTCAGCGTCGGCCGTCAGAGAGAACCAAGTGGCCATTTTGTGGCGAGCGCGGTGGTGCGGTGGGGATGAGATGGTTAACACCATTCTGCAGCACAGCTAACCGCCTCTCTCCCTCTCTAATTCTCACACTCTTTCCCCCTTTCCCCTGTTCTCTCACTCAGTCGACTATGAAGACACTTCATCTTCCCTGACAGTCTGACCACTGCTGCCGGTTCTGATGTGTTCAGCATACCTTCATTGCATCATAAATAAACCAGAGAAATTACTTTTTTCTTTCTCTTTCTCTCTCGCAGTCCTGTCTTTCTATCTCTCTCTTCCTCCCGCTGTCCAGGGCAGAACGAGCAGAGTAAGAGAAAGGGAAATGGCGTGCGGTTGTGTTTCCTGTCTTGTTCACTTCCCTGGGCAGGATCATCCCAGTATCCATTTGCATTTATCTCAAAGGGAAATAAATGATTTTTGCTCTTTAATGGTATTCAGGTTTCTTGTTATGACATTATCTGGTGTCATTTTAATTTAAATGTCATGGATGTGAGATTCTCCTAATTAATGTGCATTGGGAATAACATTTTAAAAACTAATGGAAAAAAACTGAAACAAAGCAGTGTTGTTTTTCTTTTTTAGGCAATGTGACATGCATTGTTATTAGAGCTGAAACTGAACACACACACACACACAGTACTGTAGGGCTGCAGATTACAGAGGCAGCACTGGGGTGGGGTAGGGGGGAGGAGGTAAGGGGGATGTGGAGGAAGATTGTCAAGAAACCCCTCCCCTCCGCCTCCCTTTCCCGGCCCCGAACCGCCCCCACCCCTTCCTGTAATCTCCACTCCTCCACGGGTAGTCTCAAACCTTGTGTTCGTCCACCACCAACCAATTACCTGGCAACCCTGCCCTTATCCCTGGCGCAGGCGTGATGCTGCTGCATGATGGGGTTTTTGTATATTGAATTCCATCTCCCGGTGAGATAAAGGCTGTAGGAACAGGGCTCTGCCGCTGCGCCAGATAAGTGTTTCTCACAAACCGCTCCTCGCCGCTTCTTCTGACACTGATTGTGGAGAAAAGAGACATTGGGGGAAAAGGCAAGGGAATGAGGGTTGGTGCAGAGTGATGGGACCCAATTTCATTATGATTGGTTCCTTGTTTTTAATTTACCATAGAGCAGGGAACAGAGAGAATCTGTTACATCTAGCTGCATGTTTATTGTGTGTTTGCGAGCATGTAATTGTAGTGATATGTTAAAACAATAATCAAATATCAGATTTGTGTTCTCTAACTCATTTTAACTTTACCCAGCAGTAGGACGTAACATTTTTCAGTGGATCTAAAAATGTCTCTTCCTGAGAAAATTGACACTTTTCCTAAGCAGCTCTGTATTCTTGATTAAACTGGACGTTTTATTCCACCATCGTATGGAGAAATATACAGTACACATGAATGTTTTCACAATTTAATCAAATTGAATTAACATAGCATATTCATAATTAAAGCTTTTCCAACAGCAGTACAAAACCACTTTCCTGACCTGAAAGACGATTGCAAGAGCTTAGACAGGAAGTTGTACTCCAATTTACAGCAATAGTAGAAGGTATTATGTATCTGGCTTTGAAGTGGAAACAGAATGTACCACACCGAATGTTTTGTGAAAATGCCTTTCCCTTTCAAATAGGGTGCACATAGTCATATTTCCATCTGGAGAAAATTCAAATAGTGTGTGCAAACGTATGTTTTGGCAGCTGCACTTCTCTCCCATCAAATTACCATAGTTTATTTGATAATTTGTAAAGTTTAACTTTTTTAAACTAGTGAATATATACATGAATGTTTTGGGGAATTGTTCAATTGCATGATATGTTTGTGTTTTAGAACACTGTCCCCCTTTGTCCTCAAAATGATGGTTTTGACCAGATGATTTTGCATTTTTTTGGTCTTGAAGAGTCCCTCCCGAGGCTGACCGTTATTTTGTGGCTGGGATTTAGATGTATCAAATGATAAGAAACAGACAAATCTCACTAGTTAAAAAATATTACTATATATGATTAATTATATTAGGTTCAGTCTACACTTGTACCATGCACCTACAATAGCTTTCCACTAGCTATTGCGGTAATTTGAAAGTAAATCTCATAGGCAAAATACGTTTTTAAACAAATCAGATTCAAACATAAATCTAGGGGACATTAAGCACCATAGATAGCTCAGCAGTTTAAATTCCATCAAATACGTATACTGCAACCTCACCTTCCACTTGCATTTGTTAGCATAACTTAAAAAAATTAATTGATTCATTGATAAGGGGAAACCTACCAACCTTACGATAATTACAGTGGCTGACCTTTGGTGAGTGACAAGCATTTCTCCAATCTGTGTTGAAGTCTGACTCAAGCTACAAGCTATATTTGCCAGTTATTCGACGCTACTACATTTTTTTAAATATAAAGTAACTAGTTAGCTAGCCATGCCTTGAACTCATGTATAAAAAGTTGTAATGTATAACCATAGCAGCTAAGTAGATTAACCAGCTGTTTGCCATTAGCTCCTGATGCAAGCAGTGTATATTAATGTTAGCTAGCTGTAATGTTTGTTTCGGACTAGCACTTAGCATGCGCAAAGTTCACTTTGTGATAGTTTTTATGTCTGTGGTGGTTGGTGGATTTTGGCTGTAACGGTGACACACCTTGACGAAAAGCAAACTGAGTGAAGACATTTATAAGCCTTCACTAGCAGAACATAACAACCCCATTTGCTAATTTTGACAACGCTGTTACATCCTGCTGAATGATGCCTAATGAAATCCATGCAGGATAACATGTTTTTAAAGGGGTCACAGAACATTCTACTGTTTCATCAAATAGTTTGATGACATCAACATCAACACAAGAAACTAATGCCAAATCCTGGAGCTCCCAGCTATGGCCAGCTGTATTGCCAGTTATTTGTAACAGACATTTCATTTTTTATATGATTAAGCAATTCTAATGTTTGATTAAAAAAGTATCAATATATATATAGTGGATATATATATATATATATATATATGGATATAATAATAGTTCCTATAGAAAGGGTGATGTTAAACATGCTTGAGACTTAAATTATGCAATTCATACAATTCTAAATGGCTATTGTATGATAGTTCTGTTTTAAATATAAACCTCTGTAACAATTAAACATAATAGTTTGACAAGTTTCAAAATCAGACAAATGCATCAGTCAAATGGCGATGCATGTCTGTCCATTCTTTTGTGTGAGGTTGGAAAAGCTCTGAAATAATTTGTGACCTTATTATGTTTCACTGAAGCCGCATCATTGCACACTAGATGGAAGGGGACACTGGGACATCTAACCAGCCTGTGGACCCAATGGGTGCATGTTTTTGTTTTACAACTAGCACCCACATACCTGATTCAAATTAAAGACTTCACAATAGGTTGATTATGTCAATCACGTGGGTAGGTGGTAGGGCAACATTTGTATCAGTTGTGTGTGTGCTTGGGAAAAAAACAACACCGTTTAGGTCCCTAGGTCCTGGATGAGCAACACCTGCCCTACACCTTCCATCATTTGTACATTCTCAATTTTGGGACACATGGAAATGGCAGAGGAGCATGTGAATAATATGGAATTCTGAAAGGAAAATGTCAAAAGCTTGCCGATATCTCAGAACCTGTTAATTTTTAGGATTAACTGCTTTGCTCAGGGACAGAACGAAAGATTGTTTATCTGATGGGATCTAGGATTATATCACACATTGGAGGTCATTTGGTAGTGCTCTGGCATTCTTCCTCCTGTTCCTCCTTGTGCAGCGAAGCAGATTCCTGTCCTTCTGTTGGGTTGAAGCCCTTTTACAGCATTGTCCAGCTATCCTTGTGTAAAAGCCTGTCTCCTGATACCTCCTCAAGCTCTTGACACTGTAATGGGAGACACAGCAAACCTTGAGATGGCACGTATGGATGCGCCGTCCTAGAGGAGCTGGACAGCAGGATAAGGAGAGGGCAAATGTCTGTGGCCACCACCTGCAAAAAATATTCCCTTTTTGGGGGTTGTCTTGCTGTTGCCTCTCCAGTGAACCTGTTATCACTTTTATTTGCACCAAAGCGGGTGACGCTGTTTTACAATTGGTATTGCATGTAATTGACTTGGTGTTATACTGTGATGATGTTCCCTTCATTTCTTTGAGCAGTGTATTTACAAACCATGTCTTTACTGGCAATGGGCAATAAAATCTCTCTCTGATGGTAAATTATACCAATCCTGACAACATTTTATAAAACTATCCCCTGATATTTGATTAATTAATCCCAAATATATTTTACAATTGCAGTAATGTTTGTTGATAACAGTTTATTTTCTGTAATTTCACTACTTTATCCCAGTATTACATGTAATTTGTTACTATTTGACCCCCAGGGTCCTAGTACCCCTGGTTAGGAAGACATGGAGCCTGGGATGGGTGGCTCAGGGGAGAATTCTCAGGTTCATTCGTTCCTAAGGACACTCAGCCACAGAATATAACCAGCTCTCCTATATAACTCAATGTTTAACCTTTGATACGTATTGTGGTGGTCATTATTTTCAATGTTTGTGTCCTGCACTGTCAAACGCATTGCGAGTTTGATGAATGAACAGTGTCCATCACCTAAATCCTTCCCCGAGACAGCCAATGAGTGGCCTGGGTGCTGTGTGGCTCCGTGCTGGGGTCCCGGCAGAGACAGATGGAAGGCTGCCTCCAGCCACAGGGCGGGGCCTCTTCTCAGGACGGGTTACAAATAGGACCGGGGGAAGAGATGAACCTGAATAAATTCAACAGAGCTACTCTTCCACTAACTAACATTTCAGTAGACAAGCATCAAGGATAAAAAGATTCCAGGCTATGCAGTACGCTCAACAGAGTGCTTATGGGTAGTTTTTTTGCGGGAGCCGAGTTACAGAGATTTACAGGGATATCCCGCCCATACCCAATCTCATTTCTGAGGATAAATAATGTAGAGGAACCGGTAAATTAACCGATAAATTACATTAAATGATTTCTATGAACGGTGCCACGTGAAATAGAACTGTTAAATGATATGCAATATCTAAATCTGGATTGTCCATGACTTTCTCTACACTGCTATCTGCACGATCAGTCATGAATTCCTGTGTGTCTGCGTGTGTGTTTCTGTGTGTGTGTCTGCGAGGACAGGTTATTGGTCTGTCCACAGGGGGTACCCCAAAAGATTTAGAGACTGTCGAACTACTGCTGAAGTGCACAGAAAGGGGTTCTTCAGGTAGAACAAGTTGCTGCAGTTGCTGGTACAGTAGCAACGAAAGGTTGGCATCTGCTGTTCTAGAGGTGTATGTTGGGGGAGGGGGGTCAACCCCAATGAGGGATACTCAACTGGTTAGTCACTAATATGCTGCAATTGAATTTCTTTTTATGTCAGAGTGGAGTCTGTCCCATACGGTCTCCTCCCACGCAGCTGTGCCCCCCACCCCAACTCGACCGGCACCAACCAGCCAAATCCTCGGGGGTCAAGTGTTAGAGGTGCATGGTCAACTTGGATGATTGTTAGTAATAACTAACTTGGAGTTAGTTTAGCATCTCTGGTCTTCAGTGCCTTTAGGTGTATCTGTCTGTATGTGTGTATGTTTGTCAATGTACATTTTCCAATACTTACACACACACACTCCTCCAACTCACATGCGGGGCACATACGCAGCTTTAGTTGGTCCACACCTGGAACAGATAAAGGACCTTTCATGTTTCAGGGGCTATCCTGGGGTCAGTGATGGCTGGTGTTGAGAGGCAGTTTTACTAGGCGATAGCCGAGCATGGTAAGAAATTAAACGAAACCATATACAGCCAGGTGCCATGGAGCAAAGAGTTTTATTAGTCAACCAACGTTGTTTCTTTCCCTCTTAGATTCTTTTCCCTTCTTCACATTACGTCTCACCAGTCTGTAGATTTTTCTTGAAGAAATAACGCACATTGTTTTTGTATCATTTGGTTTATCAACAGCATATACGTAAGTATACACCCTTGTCAAGTTGTACTTTCTGTGTTGTTTCAGGGATTTATCACTTGTTAAAAGAAGACAGGTTGCTTTTTACTGAGGTTTCCTCTGCCATATTAACCTCTATCCTCAGGGCTTTTGCCTCAGTAACTCTTACATGACACACGGTATTGTAAACGATGCTGCTTCAGAGCCCGGATCAAACACGTACACACACACACCCACCATTTAACAGTAAATACTGTAACAGCAGTACACTTGCTATATACAAATGCATGTACGGTCACTCCCATTCCACAACATGGATATGATCACTCCCTTATCCCATAGTTATAGATTAATACAAATGCATCAAACTACATCAGATTCCACTCGGCACACAGCTGATAAATTCTCTTACATGAGAGATAAGCTTAGAAATACGCTGGAATACTCCGTGATTATGCGTATCCAAATAATCACTGATTCAATTCCGGTGTTACGATTGGACTGAGTGGTGTAAATTGACCTTCCTATACTTGCAGCAACAGTGGAATGATAGTGGTTCACAGTATTATTAACCATTACATGCTTGTTACACGCCAGTCGATTGACAAACCTTAGGCACAGTCGAACGGTACTGGACACATTTCAGTAACGTTACTGGTTATTGGGCCTTCACATATTACTGTAGGTAAAATGGATTTATATGATGCAAGAAATGGCAAGGAAACTGCCTTTATGTGCAGATACTGATAGAAGTACTATCATGTTGAAGTAAACATGTAGTCAAACAGATGATGTGTTGTGATACTCCATCTATGACTCTACAAATAATGGCGGTGATTTTACTACAGACTAAAATATTTCAGATAACCTTTATAGGAAAGTACATGGGACAAGCTTTCTATAATTATGTTATCTAGGGTCTTAATCCCTAGATAACATGATGATTGGAGGTGTATAACATGATGATTGGAGGTGTAGAAGGTGTAGCTGCCATTTGACACAGAAAGGGTACTCTAATCAATATTATGAACCAAGTTCGGCTGTAAAACTGTTCATTGGCTGTTTGCCGTGTATATGTAAGCAATATGGCACAACTGTTCTGGTATATGGTTACTATTCCATTGCTAACGATGGCACATTGTGGAGTGCCTGGACACAGCACTTAGCTGTGGTAAAATAGCAATATATTAAGGACCCACAAATTTGTAGTAAAAAGTGTAATGTCATAACCGTGGTATACGGTATCTTATGAACCACATGGTTTGATTTTAAGGCTTTGTCCAAGCACTCTGTTATGAAAAGCTCTTAGCTGCGTTATAATGGCCATACACCACTGCTCTGCGTGCCTTATTTTTTACATACCATGGCTATTAGCCAGTCGGCATTAAGAATTCAAACCACCCATTTTATAAGAGATAAAAAATATGTATCACACAGGTAAGACATTACTTTTCACTGAACAAATTGAGATGGTAACTGGTTTACCAGAGGAATAAGTCATAATATTCCATGGCTAAAAGCTGTCATGCTTAGGAAAAGTTCGTGGTAGACAAATTTTTCCCAGTCAGCATTGATAAATTATAAAACGGGTGATTTGGATCCTGAATTCTGATTGGCTGACAGCCGTGGTATGTGATACTGTATACCATGGGTATGACAGAAAATAACTCTTTACTTCTCTTATTGCATTGATAATCGGTTTATGCACAAAATATCTCTGGGTTTTGTGATTTTGCCAGTTACAGCTAAGACCTGTTTTCAGGCAACGCATTGCGCATTGCGCAGTGGTATTGGACATTGGACCACTCCAGCTCAGGCCTTATTGCTTACGTATATCATTGTGTTGGTAACTGGTTTTTAATTGCTACTGTAGATATAAAGAGTTTGTTCTATGTTTTTAAGGAGTTTGTGATACATTGCCAATATACCTCGGCTACACACTGTGTCCATGCGCTCTATGTGTTGTGTCTAAGAGCAGCTCGTAGCCATTCACCGCACCCCCTTGTGTTTTTGGCTTATATTACCTAATAATAGTTTTTGTAGGCTAGCTGGATTTATGTGTGTTGTTTATGGAGAGTTTGTTCCAAGAGCATAGTAAGACACATTTATTTTTTCACACGACAGTTTTTGTGACAACAATCAGCAAAACGTTTTACTGTACAGTCATGTGAAAAAATTAGGACACCCCATGTAATATTTAGTTGTTTTTTAAGAAATATGGGCATACCAATATTTGATGTTTATTCAAATCTATAAATAAAGGTGATGTAATTGAACCCCAAACAATGATATTTTAACCATGATATCGTTGATTTAACAAAAGATTTACAAAGATGCCATTTCCTAATGAGAAACAAGTTTGGACACCCTATGTTCTAATTGCTGGTATTGCCCCCTTTATCTGAAATAACCTCAATAAGACGTTTCCTATACCTATCTACCAGTCCCTGACATCGACTGGGAGAAATGTTCCACCATTCCTCCATGCAAAACGTTTCCAGGTGTGTGATGTTTGAGGGGTTTCTTGCATGCACAGCCCGTTTCAAATCACCCCACAGCATCTCAATAGGATTAAGATCCGGGCTATTCCAGAACTCTAGAACTTACACTTTTACTTTAACAAATGCCTGGAATCATTATTATTCTATTTCAAAAAGTATATACACACCTCTGCCAAGGTGTGTGTCATGAGTAATGGTTCTCTTAGTTGGGAGGATCTGTTGCTGTGTTAGGCACTTTGTAAGGATCTCCATGGATCTGTTGCAGGCTGTTATTCCTTAATGATGGTGAAGTTACTTTTCATTTGTAGGCAACATTGTGTGTGAATGTGTGTGTACTTTATCAGGGTGTGTATATGTCAGTATGTGTACTGTATCAGGGTGTGTGTACTGCATCGGGATGTGTGTTGTGCTTGTACAGACTCGATTTTGCTTCACACAGATTCAGTTTCTGGGAAGGAGTCTTGTGTGAGACTGATCTGTGACACGTGTCCCTGTATAGTTTCCAGTGCAGGTGTAATTCCCTGTAAACTGTTCTTTCATTTACTGCCCTTTGGGAGCGCACCGTCTCTGGGCATGACAATCAATAGGCTGGTGGGAAGGGATTGGCACGGCCTCTCAGCCACAGTTGGGCAGCAGTTAGGGTATTGCTGTAATGCTAGGGAATGGGGCGTGGGTTATCTATTGCTCTATCTGAAGCAGATAAATGTTTTACAACACCATCGTTTAACCTCTTCCTTTCCTCTTCACACTGCTCCCACCCTCTCTGAAGGATCTATCCAGGAACCTCCTCCAGAGCTGGGGCTCAGGTTGGGGGGAAGGGGGGGCTGGATTCAACCTCCCAGGCACCCTTCACCTTCCTGGATGTGCCTTCAGACTCTTAATGCTCAATAACCTTGCCGAGGTAGCCTGGGGCATCTTAGCATATAGCTGATGTTCCGAACCCCCCCCCCCCCCCAGTTGTTTTAAAGGGAAGCCAAGCCGAAAACATGCGTGGAATCAT
>JACXGK010007431.1:0-24480 GCA_016801125.1 Novumbra hubbsi | reverse complement strand
AGGAGCTAAGATGACACCTGAATAATTATTGTAAATTAAGTGAATTGAAGTGTTTTCATCTTTGATCTGCATGGCATTTCGCTGGCAACTAACTTCCTCCAAGTCATGACCCTGTAACCTAACTAAGTGTTAGTAGCTATCTGGGGAGGAAAGGGTGTTGTTAGCATTGGTGGTTTTCAGAAGAACATCTACATGAGTGTGGCATAACCTGGTTGCCATGGTAACTAGGAGCAGTGCAAACACTATTTCAGCACCCCGACCACAAGCTTCCTGCTTGCGTCAAGCTCAAAGTTGAGAACCTCTTCACTTCTAAAAAACAGTAGTTGTTCTGCTAAAGTTCTGTCACAGCTGCACATCGTTTTAGGCTTGTGTTGTCATACTGAATGTTGTACATAGGTGTGAAAGCATCAAAGGCCTTATAACTATTTTTTACATCATGGTTCGGGTGTAAAATGATTCAGACCTGCATTTATGCCTAGTATCCTTTAAAAGAAATACTAACTAACTTTTTGTCTAAATTATAGTGCTGGAAAAATTTAAGAGACCACTGCTACTTTTTCTTCTCTTTCAAAAAAATTGTAAGGACCACTCAAAACAGTCCTTATTAAATTATTTGGAAAGGTAAGAAAAGGGTGCAGTTGTCTCTTCATTTTTTCCAGCGCTGTAAGTTAGACAGACTTGTTTTTTTACCATTGAAAGTAAATGATTGACTACATATCTGGACAAACATTCTAAATGTATACACGATGTAGATACCAGGTAAACTTAATATTTATTGATCAATATAAAGAACTGCATTTAGTAAAAGAACTGACTAAAATAACTAATATTAGTCAGTGCCTTTATTGCAATTTACAGTAATTAATTATTGTCTATCACACACCACATTATCTGCTATTTTGTTAATTGATTAATAATTAGGTTTGCCCTCCATTTTCATACAGAGATGTAAAAAAGAAAGGCGACTGTGACAGGGGGAGATATAACAATAATTAGACTTCAGGATGTGGTTTTTGCTCCACTCAGGTTTCAGTGTTTTAATGCACCCTCCACGGACATTTTACCAGTGCGCTAACCCATTCCGTCTGTTCCACACAGCTATTGTGGCCAGGAACTCTATTTGTAACTTTTTCAGACTTGTACAACATTTCCTTAGCATTGCAACATTTTACTCTCAGATTGTAAATATGTAAACTACCAGCGTGTGAACTGATGATCATGTCCATTAACACATTTGACTGTGAAAATACAATGCCTTGGCACATCCAGTGAAGGTTCATTGCAATTGTGTTTGAGATGCAACACAAGAAAAAAACGAGCATCAAGAATGACCCACATTTTGTGATGAACTACAGTGATCACACCTGCACTTACAAACTCACACAGAAACTTACTAGCTTCCTAATGCATGAGAAAAGGCCTTGTATCTCTCCATCACTCTCCCTCCATCTTTTTATCTCACCCCCCCCCCATACCCCCCCCCCCTCTCTGAATCTCATTTTCATTTGCTGAGATGCTATATTAATCAACAGCACTATGTAAATTTCAAACCAACTTCTTCATTTAGAGGCTTCTGTATTCTCAACTCATTTTCTTAACCTCCATCTCAGTACCAGGAAGTGCAAACAGGCAAAAAATGGAACATGGAAGTGGTTTAGCTGTGATCTGTCTAAAGAGAACTGGGCATCTATGTTCACTGTCTTACAGAACTGAATAGAGGTACATTCAGAATGTTCACATGTTCATTACATGCAGCTTTACACTTACACATAACACAGAATGTTGCACTTCACCACACATTGAGAGGTTTGGATGTTTGCATCACATTAGTTGTAATTGGGAAAGAATAGTATTATTAAGAGATTGTCACCGAGATGTGAGGCCTCTGATCTACCTAGAGGTCTAATCCCTGAAGGCATTTTGGTGGAGCAAATAGACGTGTTGATTAAAATAATCACTAGTCAAGTGGATGATTTCTCTAAAGGGGGACATCTGGGCACCAACCCTTTGACATGGTCTCCTCTCGGTAGTCCTCCACATAACCCTAACCACTTTAGTTTTACATGGAACAGTACATTAATAATGTTAGCATTTTGAGCAGGATAATGTAATACAAAATGTATGCTATATTTCCCGCCTCAAACTCACAGTTCACCATGTAAAACACACTGAATTATTCTGAGCTCATCTCAATTAGGCATCAAACAACTTTAAACATTCTACTGTAATTGGCCAGAATAAACAACTGTAATAAACACATTAACGTAACTATGTATCCATTTTTGTGTTTCATTCCAGGTTGACCGCATCACATTATCAAAAAGACATAATACATCTTAAAGGTGAATTTAATCCCCACAGCCCAGTCCCCATTGAAAGAGATACCAACTAGCGGTCCAAACCCCTAGGTATGATATTGTACTCACATATGGCCAACTCCATGAGCCCAGCCCATAGCAGCAGGATCTTCAATCTATAGAGACCTGCCATATCCAGGAGAGGTAATCAATCTACCTAGACACCATACGTCTAAAAGTAAGTGCAAAAAGAGTCAGTCTTAACGTAAAACAACAAATATTAAGTTGAAATGTGTTTATTCTAGTTCACGTACGTTTTGTCCCTCGTCTTATCAGTGGACCCAGCTTCCTGAATGTGTTCCCTTCGCCTCTGGTCCCTCAGCACGACACACCAAGTGATGTCACAGCTAGCTGAGACTCATGTACCTCACCTTATTTTACAGGAAGTCTTATTTCATCTACGCCACACATCTCCTTTCCTCCGCTTAAGCTCTTTCCTCTTAGATGCACAACATCAGTCAAACACAAAATGCATATGATGAGTTTGTCAGTGCAGCAAACATTATTTAGGTAGACATGTTAGTCTTCTGAAGAGGAGGGGGCCAGAATACTCTAGGTTTCACAGTCAGACATGGCTGATGAGTAGCTAAAGATAATTTTTTTATGAAAAACATTCACTAGGATCCCAATAAAGACGGACATCCATTTAACAGAGTTAAATGTGTTTAATATTGTGGGTGTGCCTCTGTGGCTCCATTGGTCCAACAGGGAGGTTTGTCTGTTGGATTTTCAATGTGGCAACCCATAGTAAATGAACAGCCTGCACACATGAATTAGTGACTGAAATTGGTGAAGATAAATATTAGTCTGCCCTGTTTCCACACAAAAACAATAATTAAAGCAACAGAATATTTAGACTCCTGCACTTTGTTGAAACAATGTAAAAGTACTCTACTCTTTTGTTTCTGACAGACAATCATCTATATTAAACATGTAGATAGTTATAGACTGGGTCTCTGACATGATTCGAAACTAGCTGTGGTTTCAGCATTTTCCCTCTTCTTCTGACTCCGCCCCACTAGTGTAGTCCCTATGTGAAAATATTTGCACTCAAAATGAGCCCTACAGCTTCCATAGGTGTGGCTGAAAAAGGTTTTCAATTAGGTTACGTGCAACATATTATTTGCACCATGCAGATGATTTCTCGGCTTAGTATTTTCTAAATCTTCCCCTCCCACCTCTCTCTCTGTCTCTCTCTTTTTGTCACTCCCTCTCTTGAGACCATTTAGATTTTTTATCCCTTAGTTCGTCGCTTCCCTTTTCTCTTTCCCTGAAAAATACTTGTGTGTTGGAACTGCTCACTCTACTGTGTTACATCTGAAACCTTGAATATAATTCATCAAATTAATGTAATTAAAATAAAGACATTTTCTCTCTCTCAGTAATTTGGGGATTTCCACAAAGCTTCATAGGAAATATTTTTGTCCAGCAAATAAGGAAGTAACTCTTGCTCAGTGAAAATGTTGCTCACAGTAAGAGACGTATGAGACATTTTGAGAACGATCATGGGAATGAGCAAAAACTAACCAAAGCAAAAGTGATGCAATTAGGCCTATTATATTAATGTATGTCTGTCCCTAATGATAACCAACCAATTACTCTTTATTTAAAATAATATTTTTGCTGTAGACTCAAAGTGAACATATATTTTTTTAAGATGTACAAGGGATGCACAAAATGTCTTCTTGTATTTGTATGTTTTACCAAGTATGAATTACAGCACTGTTAGAGTTTCATTCCTCCAATTAATGTGAACATTCCTCTTCAAATGTTTGGCTCACAGCTGTAGCATTAATTGTTCACAAAGAGTTAATATAAGTAAGAGTAAATATGTAGTCCTTTTTCCATCCTATGCATTTGCATTTGGAGTCTGCATTTTCTATCAGTAGGCATAATCCAACATGTTGTCTATAAAAATAAAGTGAGCAATTTCGATGCGAAAAGAAGAAACTTAATTAGAACCATAAAATGCCCTGAAACAGAAATAAACAATTAGTGTCTTCATAAATCTCCAATGACCAGGTCAACCAAGGTAAACATCAGTTGTTGTTGACAGAATACGAACTGGAGCTGTGAAAAAACAACTCCAAAATAAGGGTAAGTGAAATCACTAACAATCTTCATAATACTACAGTTAATGTTTTGCAGAAAACTT
Organism: Novumbra hubbsi; assembly: GCA_016801125.1. Lineage (NCBI taxonomy): Eukaryota > Metazoa > Chordata > Actinopteri > Esociformes > Umbridae > Novumbra > Novumbra hubbsi. Next base: position 19,968 of record JACXGK010007431.1, on the reverse strand, counting down.
TGGCAGGAGAAATACAATGACTACACTACAAGATGTTAACCTTAGATCAGCACCAAAAACAGGAAGGCCTGATTAGAATTTGCTTAAAAGCTCAGCATTAGCAAGGTCTCTCCCAGGCAGACATTTCAAGGCAAACAGGGTTTTCCAGAGGAGTTTTCCAAGCTCTTGGACAACATTAAGAACCTTAGACGCAGTGGTTGGCCAAGGAAACTGCAGCAGATGAAAGACCCATCATGCTCCCTTTGCAATCGGAAGATGTCCAGCAGTGCATCACCTTGATGATCAGCAGACTTGGTGGAGAATAGTGGAACCCTGGTACACCCGTTGACTGTCCGGAGAACTCTGGTACAAAGTGGCCTTCATGGAAGACTTGTGGCCAAAAAGCCATAACTTCGATGTTGAAACAAGGCCAAGTGACTCAACTATGCACAAAAACACAGGACCTAGGGTGCAGAAAAACCATAGCAGGTGCTCTGGACTGAAATGTTTTAAAATGTGGCTGTAGCAGAAGACAGATTTTTCATGAAAGAGCTGGAGAGTGATACACACATGTCTGCAGGCAATTGAGAAGTTTGGTGGGGGATCCTTGCAAGTTTGGGGCTGCATTTGGGCAATCCTTTATGCATCAGAACAATTACCCAAAACACATTGCCAATGAAACTGAAGAGGGGGAAATGTGGAACATTTTAGACTGGCCAAGTCAATCTAAATCCAAATCTAAATCCAATTGAACATGCATTTCACTTGCTGAAGAGGAGACTGAAGTCGGAAACAAAACAAGCATTTTTTACATGTTGTGATGTTACAACTGTATTGATTAGTTTCACTTTTAGACAGATAGCTATCTTCAGGTCTCACCAGTGATGTTTGATTGGGTTCATATCAGAGTTCAGGCTGGACCACTTATGGACATTCAGAGACTATTCCCAAAGCCCCTCCTTCATTGTCTTGGCTATGTGCTTAGGTTTGTTGTCCTTTTGGAAGGTGAACCTTCACCCCAGTCTGCTAAAAAAACATCCCCACAGCATTATGTTGTCACCACCATGTTTCTCAATAGGGATGGTATTGGTCAGGTGATGAGCTTTCTCCAGTCGTGTCGCTTTGCATTCACAACACTGAGTTAAGTCTTGGTTGCATCAGACCAGACAACCTTTTTTCTTGTGGTCTGAGAGTCTTATAGTTGCAAGCAGGCTGTCATTTGACTTCTTCTGAGGAGTGGCTTCTGTCTGGCCATCTACCAAAAAGGCCTGAGTTGTAGAGTACAGCAGAGATGGTTGTTCTTCTGGAAAGTTCTCCCATCTCCCCACAGGTACTCCAGAGTTCTGTCAGAGTGGTCCTTGAGTTTTTGGGCACCTCCCTGACATTTGCCCTTCTCCACCGATTGCTCAGTTTGGCTCGGTGGCCTACTTTTGGAAAAGTGTTGGTAGTTCCAAACATCTTCCATTTAAGAATGATGGATTTCACAGTGTTTTTGGGGATCTTCAGTGCTGCAGAAGTTATTTGGTAGCTATTTGTGCTTTGAGACAATCCTGTCTCAGAGCTGTGAGGACAATTCCTTCCATGTTTGGGTTTTTGCCAACACATTGTCAACTGTTGGACCTTATATAGATGGGTGGAAGATCTGAATTTCTATGTAAATGTTTTATTAATATATTTTTATGAAAAGGAATTTGCCAACATTTTTAACTGGTGAAAAAAACTTAACTGAATGAGGAAAAAGTAATAATGAGTGTTTGAATTTAAGGCTGTAAGGCAGGGGAGGGCAAACGTTTTGGCTTGGGGGCCACATCAGTATTTTGAAATTAACTGAAGGGCCAACATTTTTTGTAATTTGTTAATCAGAAATGATTTGAAGGCCCGAAAAGAGCAAAAGTTAAAACATACAGTACATATGTACAGTAGATCCCTTATAATGTGTAAATAGTAAAAATTCCGTCTCAGAATTGGCTGGTGAGTTGTGTTTTAATTCCCCTTAAAACCATTTTATTACCTTCCATGGGCCAGATGGAACAGCCTGGCGGGCCGCATTTGGTCCTCAGGCCGTAGTTTGCCCACCCCTGCTGTAAGGCAATATGTGAGATAAGCTTTTTCTAAATTCAGTGTTCATATAATGGTTTTATATCATATCTGGCTAGTTTGTTTTTATATATTTTTTGCCAAGCCTTTGTATACTCTCTCAATGAGTTGTGGAAGTGGCAAGCTAGCTATGAATGATGCAAAAAAAGACACTCATAACTCACACTCCCCTCAACATCTACTCTAACTTGTTTGGTTTTCATTAGTTGGCTCAGGGGGACATTCACATTTCTTTCACCTCTCCATAACTCCAGCTTATGTGCTCTTTGTTGAGAGTAGATGCAACATGGTGGATGTCCACCAGTATATCAGCTGTCCTTTTTATCACATCAGAGACAAAGAAAGGAAGCCACTGTAGGCTACTGAGATGCAGACTTAGTTCCTCTGTTCTGAGGCAGCTGTTACCACACGGGAGTTGAGATGAAAAGGAAACAGTGATGCACTTGTAAGCATGCACGGCTATGGCTGGTCTTTGCATCGCACACCCACCCTTTGGATGGTTACCCACTACGGTTAGAGACATGCCAAAGCTGGAAAATATATGATTTAAAACACCTATTATATTAGTTATATTATATAACTTGGAACCCTTTTAAAGACATACATTTTTTTATGTAAAGCGATTTGGTATTTTAAGTATAATTTAAGTGGAATTTGTCAAATAAACTCATACGTTCTCTAAACGAGAACAGCACAAAGAAAGCAACGACCACAACCAGCTCCGCCAATTTGGATATTTTTTATAAGCATTTTATAATTAATAAAATAATAAATAAAACACCAATGAAATTTACATTACTTATTTTTGCTATATACATATACTTTAATGAGGCATGAACTTGGTTATTACATATATACTATATATCTTTTTTTCTCTTCTTGTAGGCTACTTGCATCAGATGTGATGTGACCAATGTGCTAAACACCACTCTAAGGCGTTCATGTCCCACAACCAATTGAGGGACAGTTTGTGAACACCGTCTGTGTACAATTTCCATCAGTGGGTGGTGTAGACACAGTTCTGTGTCCCTGGAGAGTGTCGAAACCACAGTCACTCTGTATAAGCAATTACATCCTCACTGAGAAAGCTACAATGATATCAACGTGCATATTTGATTGGGTTAGTGTTGTGTTGTCATGTATTTTATCCATATCTGCATTGGAGAGTAAAGACCCTAACCGTGTGTTCTCGTAGTGAACATTTGCAACTTACCAGTGGTCAGTTACAAAATGCGGATACAATTGTATGTGTGCAGGGTGTATAGAAGCAGATGTACAGTGTGTTCAATCCAAAAATAATGACAGTGTAGTTGACGGACGGACATCACACCCTCCGTCTCACTTCCCCATTCTGTTTGCCTGCTCAGATCTCTGGGTAAGAGCTCAGTCTCTGTTAGGCAACATATTGACATATATATTCAGAAACATTTCAATTACTGTTGCGAATGTGAACAAAAAGTGACCAATAGATTAAAATATTTTGCAATTAGCTGGGAGATTGAGATCTGACAAATATTATACTCAGAAGTGCATTCTCTTTCTTATAGCAAATATTACGATGGGGAATGTAGGCTGTTCTTACATCTATGTCTATAAGCCAGGCTACGTTCTGTGGAACCTCCCACACCCTCAATATCGACAATACATTACCATCTCCGGCCACTGGATGGGAGTGTGTCAGAGCAACAAAATATTTATGAATCTTCATGAATTCATTTTTAGATGTATCACACAACCTCTACAATTCAATGTAGCGAGTGTTTAACTTTGATGTGGAGTTGGTTTAGAGTTCAAACCTAATAATCAAGAATGCTAGGAAATGTTTGCTGCCATAGAACATTGTTATAAACAGTTGATTGTTTTTGCGACATTCCTGTGGTAACAATAGTATTAGCTGTACCAGTCTGCATCCAAAATGCCACCAACCTATTACTTGGAGAAGCCTAGATTATGCATGTTGTTGTGGTAATATTAACAATTTGGTGTATTAATTGATCATACACTGGCTTACATGTCAAACTGTTGTTGCATTAAGAGAGCAAAGGAATGTTGGGGTCATAAAGCTAGGACAGAGGATCTGGTTTGTGTTTTTTGGTGACACCTATCTCTATGCTAAATCCTATGGATACACTGTGCCCATCTGTTTTCCTTATCACTGTTCTTGTTCATTGATCTATAGGAATTCGGCCGTGAGGGGGTGATACTTCCACCCTGAGTAGGGGCTATTGGGGCACCTGGATAAACACAGGATAGGGGGAGAACAGATTGGGGTCAGGAAGGGAACATTGTTTTGACACACCCCTGGACTGGGATATACCAAATGCATATGCAAATAACCTGAGTGTATAAGAATGTATGTAACTTTGGGGTTGGCAGAGATGCTTCCCTGTCACTCTGGGTGATAGGGAACCAGACTCTCCTTGCAAGTAAATCTTTAATAAACTGTTAATTGTGCTAAAGACATTTTCTTTCTTACCATCCTAAATTACAATCCTAGACATAATAAATTGCCATAATAATGTGAAGACTTTTTACAGTGCAGCTCTGGTCAAAAGTAGGGTCTGTATAATGAGTAGGGTGCTTTATGAGATTGACATCTCAATTTTTTGGAAAAATCTATGCTAAGATTGAAGGGATCGGATCACAAAAAAATATCTTGTGAAATGCAGACCAAATACAAAGATGCTGGACGAGGGTATGACGCCTGTCAGCATGGTGGAGGCAATGTGATGGTCTAGGGGGCTTTGGTGGTGGTGAAGTGGCAGATTTGTGCGGGGTGAAAGGGATATTGAAGAAGGCAGTCACTCCATTTTGCTGGTCATCTAACACAATAAAAATGATATGTGTTCCTGACGCTACACAGAAACCAGGACTCCCTGGGCTGCTTCAGAATCCAGGACTCCAAGTCTGGTCGATTTGACTTACAGTTGTGCTCAAAAGTTTGCATTCCCTGGCAGAAATTGTGACATTTTTGCATTGATTTTGAAAATATGACTGATTATGCTAAAAAAATCATAATGATAACAGAAATCACCCGAATGGCCCTGATCAAAAGTTTACATACTAATTATCAAACTAATTTGGAGTGACGAGACCAAAATAGAGCTTTATGGTCACAACCATAAGCGCTGTGTTTGGAGAGGGGTCAACAAGGCCTATAGTGAATAGATTACCATCCCCACTGTAAAGCATGATGGTGGCTCACTGATGATTTGGGGTGTGTGAGTGCTAAAGGCACCGGTAATCTTGTGAAATTTGATGTCAGGATGAATGCAGCATGTTATTAGAAAATACTGGCAGACAATTAGAATTCTTGGACTTTCCAGCACGACCCTAAGCACAAGGCCAAGTTGACGCTCCAGTGGTTACAGAAGACAAAGGTGAAGGTTCTGGAGTGGCCATCACAATTTTCTGACCTTAACATCATCGAACCACTCTGGGGAGATCTCAAACGTGCGGTTCACCAAAGACTTTGCATGACCTGGAGGCATTTCGCCAAGATGAATGGGCAGCTATGCCACCTGCAAGAATTTGGGGCCTCATAGACAACTATTACAAAAGACTGCATGCTGTCAATGATGCTAAAAAGGGCAATACACAGTATTAAGAACGAAGGGTATACAGACTTTTAAACAGGGGTCATTTAACTTTTCTTTGTTGCCATGTCTTGTTTCATGATTGTGCCATTCTTTTATGACCTGCAGTTGAACATGAATCCCATAAGAAATAATATATATAAAAATATATTACCAATTCTCCAAGGGTATGCATTCTTTTGAGCACAACTGTATGTACAGTGGGGCAAAAAATATTTAGTCAGCCACCAATTGCGCAAGTTCTCCCACTGAAAAAGATGAGAGAGGCCTGTAATTTTCATCATATGTACACTTCAACTATGACAGACAAAATGAGAAATAAAATCCAGAAAATCACATTGTAGGAAATAAGTATTTCGTCAATAACAAAACTTTATCTAAATACTTTGTTGTATACCCTTTGTTGGCAATGACAGAGGTCAAACGTTTTCTGTAAGTCTTCACAAGGTTGTCACACACTGTTGCTGGTATTTCGGCCCATTCCTCCATGCAGATCTCCTCTAGAGCAGTAATGTTTTGGGGCTGTTGCTGGGCAACACGGACTTTCAACTCCCTCCAAAGATTTTCTATGGGGTTGAGATCTGGAGACAGGCTAGGCCACTCCAGGACCCTGAAAGGCTTCTTACGAAGCCACTCCTTCGTTGCCCGGGCGGTGTGTTTGGGATCATTGTCATGCTGAAAGACCCAGCCGGAAGGCGGTTTTCACTCAAAATCTCACGATACATGGCCCCATTCATTCTGTCCTTTACACGGATCAGTCGTCCTGGTCCCTTTGCAGAAAAACAGCCCCAAAGCATGATGTTTCCACCCCCATGCTTCACAGTAGGTATGGTGTTCTTTGGATGTTTGGAGTGTGACTGTTTGAGGTTGTGGACAGGTGTCTTTTATACTGATAACAAGTTCAAACAGGTGCCATTAATACAGGTAACGAGTGGAGGACAGAGGAGCCTCTTAATGGAGAAGTTACAGGTCTGCGAGAGCCAGAAATCTTGCTTGTTTGTAGGTGACCAAATACTTATTTTCCACCATAATTTGCAAATAAATTCATTAAATATCCTACAATGTGATATTTTTGGACTTTTTTTCTCATTTTGTCTGTCATAGTTGAAGTGTACCTGTGATGAAAATTACAGGCCTCTCTTCTTTTTCAGTGGAAGTACTTGCACAATTGGTGGCTGACTAAATAATTTTTTGCCCCACTGTATGTGTGTAATTGTCAATAGCCCTACAACATTGAGTATGAAGATGAACGAGTGATACCGTCGTAATCTATATTCAAGTAAATCAATTTATTCCAATGCAGTAACAGTTACAATACAGAACATCTATCTCCAAGAATAACACTTTTCATAATGACAAAAGCCTACAGTAACCTCAAGTGTTTCAAGCTATTGTAAGTGTTACTACGTTTTTGCTCAAGTAAAATATCAATCCATCACAGTTTCAATAAATACAGCAGTTACTACAAATATATTTAATTTGAATTAAAGAAAACAATATCCAAATAAAGTAATACATCACCAAGTTTGCAAGGCAAATGTAAAGATTGGACAACAGCCTACACCCTAACTTGACGGCATTTTTTTCTTTTGATCCGAGTGACAATCAAAAAACATACAATAACCAAAAAAGATTAGCCAATATCTGAAAGAAACAACATAATTTGAACTAGAGAAATAGTATAAAATACAAAAATGTATATTCTACTTTACATGCATACCACAAGCTGAAAATAATGGTTTTCTTCCAGTCTTTTCTTTTTCTAAAATCAGAATATTAACTTTGAAATGCATTATAACAAGCGTAAAACGGGGGCAAAGACCACTAGAACGTGGACAGTCATGTTTGGTCACTTTAGTTTCCTAATCATTCATACATAAAAAATAAGTTTGAATAGAAATCATTAGATATGATTTTAATTCAGACCGACATGTCGGGAACAGCTGTCACAGTAGTTGCAGTCTAAAGTAACACCTAATGAATAGTTAAAAAGTTAAAACATTATATTTCAAAAAGAAATGTAATTAAAATAATTTGGCTGCTTTCCTCAGTCATTTTAACCATCTTCCCCCAGATATTCGGATAGAACTGTTTAAGAAACATTGTGAAATGTTTAAGAAACATTGTGAATATTGTGCTGAAAATCAAAACGTAAAGACAGAGTGTTGTTTTCGTGCATCTGAGTTTAACTACGTCTCATCTCTATAAAAACTGAGCACCATATCAAGGTTTACTCTCAGTGCCTCCCCATACAGACTGGACCAATGGCTCTCTTGGTCTCTTCTTTTCATACTGTACGTTAAAAATAAAACTCAAAATGTTGAGGACTCTTTAAGCCACACTTTTTCCGGAATACCTTGTGTTAACCATACTAGTCATACACATAAGGCACAACCATCATTTTCAGTTTTACAAATTTAAAACATTGTTAGGTGTGAAATACAAAAGAGTGCCTCTCCATACCACAGAGATTAATTTACGATCTCATTGTGGCTAAGTGGTCAGAGCAGAGCAAGGTCTAGTGTAAAACCTTAACACCTAACAGCATGCAACATAATTCATTCGAACAAGCAGATAGATCTCGTCATCAACATAACCACAACAAGCACTGGATAATACCTTCTATTGTCTGTACCATAACGAGATAATAGTGAGTGGCCATTGTATCTGGACATTGCTTACATTACTTGCATTTCCTCCGTTGTAGACTCTTTGAGGAGAGCAGTAGTGCTCTGTCACTCTTTCGCAGTCCTCAGGAGTCTCAGTGTCAGAGAAATCCTGCACTACATTTGTTGTACAGTACATACAACACAGTCTTCCTACATACAACACAGTCTTCCTACTGAAGCACTCATTCTACCTACCTTAAAAAATGTCTGTTCTTAGTGAAACAGTAGTGACCGCTATAACTTACAAAGTAGGTCTTAGAAGGGAGGCATGTAAAGATGTACATTTTGTTCCAGAATTATGTGATGCTCCAAAGAAGCGTTTCCTTAATTTGTACAGAACGCAGATTCCTCCAAATAGGCTATTTTCGGATCAATATGACTTGCCTAACGGTCAGATAATTGGCTTTGTGTTTTATTACATTCGAAAGTAAAGTTATACAGTTTACCCTTGGGAACTGAATATACAAACGACACATTAGGTGTTGAATATCAGAGCCACGATTGGGAAGTAATACGTAACTTTGTTTGTCCTGAACTGAAGAAAAATGTCCGTGGACGTACGGTCAGCACGTTTATGGACATCAAATGGAACGGTGCCACCGATTCCTCAGAGAGACCGTGTCATCAGGTACATGTACCGAGGGAAGTTCCGAGCGGCATCGTCCAAATGTCTTTAGGTGTGGAGAACATAAAGGACGGAACTAAGCAATACCTTACAAAGCTTCGTATACCAGTCAATGTATGGTTTGAATTGGACTGCTATATGTTTCGAACAATTGACGAGTTGTTCGTACTAAGCCAGCAGTGGTTAAGTGTTAACCACTAAAACGTTGTATTTTACCGGACCTAGAGTCTCCAAGTAAAAAGATGTTTCGGGGCGGTGATTTTCTCGCACCAAGTCTGGACGTTGATTACTGAAAACCGAACCCCAACCACTCCTTGGGCTCTGTCGCTTGATGCTACAGAAAACCACGCCCCCCCAACAAACAAGTTCCTCGAACCAGTTAAAAAGGCTGTGACAGTAGGCCCTTTACATTCAAGTAAGTATGGCATATTTTCTACCAAGGAACCCCATCGTCATGTCTGACAGTCTACCATTCGATTTGGATGAAATAACGAATATGTATAGGCCTGTAACGACACCTACTATAGATGATATAGTGAGTGATGACATGTTAAGCCACGCTTGGTCTACGAATGGCCCAGCGTATTATTCGCCTATGCCACAGCCAAGCACACCACCACCGTCATTGTCTGTTTTGTCTTAGTGGACAGGACAGCTATTCTTTACACAAGCCTGTAAGAAAGATTTTTCAGCGTAATAGAGTTCTCAACTAGACCTTTATCGCAATTCCAGGCTGATCTATGTGATATACAAGCATTGGCCGATAAAAACGCAGGGTATCCTTATATGTTAACAGTTATAGATATTTTCTCAAAATTATCCTATGTACGTCTGCTAAAAAACAAAAGTGGAGCGGAAGTAACCCAGGCTTTTAAATCTATTTTGAAAGAGAGTGGCGTACCCAAAAAAATCCAAACGGATTCTGGAAAGGAATTCTTTAACCACTCATTTAAAAAACGAATGAATGAACATAACGTCATACATTTGCAACAGGGTCAGATTTGAAAGCCTCAGTAATTGAACGTTATAACAGGACCCTGAAGGAGAGGATGTGGCGTTATTTTACAGCGAATAACACACACCGTTATTTTTATGTGATTCATGATTTTGTAAAAAGTTATAACAACAGCTATCACAAAAACATACGCATGAAACCGGTACTAGTAAATGCTGATAACACCTTAGAGGTTTTTACAAATCTTTAGTGTTTTTCCCCCTTCGTAAAAAGAAAGATATTGTTTTTAAATACTTAAGGGGTGATACTGCGCATCTCAAAACGGCGGGCGTTTTTGATAAGAAATACGAACAAGGTTACTCTGATGGGTTGTTTACAGTGACAGAATGTTTACCGCATATACTGGTTGTATATAAATTAATGGATTATGATGGGGAGCCGATCGAGGGCACCTTTTACGAACAAGAGCTTCAAAAAGTAAAAATAGACAAAGACAAAATATTCCATGTCGAAGAGATTTTGAAACGTAAGACTGTCAATGGGTTGACCCAGGTATTTGTAAGATGGAAAAACTAAAAAGTTCAGCAGTTGGATCCTAGAGTCGGAAGTGCTTAATGTCGGAGAATAAAAAGACCTGTGTAAGACATAAACAAGTTATTCAAATCATGGAAAGCTCAGGGTTTTATCTGACGCTACCTAGCAACGCTTCGGGGGGAATTTACCCCAAAAACAGCAGTTCTAATTTTATAACAAATTTCGCAAAACCTATAGAGTTACAGGGTAGCTGGGAGGGGGGCCTCGCAGAAATCATATATCCGCATAGTTGGAAAAATAGCATGAAAAATGACTGAGTTTTTTAACAGAAAATAGTTTGATTCTGTAGCTATATTAGGCTTCAAGACGGATGAAAATAAAGACGTTTGGTTATGGCGTGAGTGCTTATAAACCTCAGGCTGTCAAACTCACTTGCCGTCTCCAAGGAGGTGTGTCTAAGTTATGACAAAGTTCAAAAGCAAATAAAATTTGTCAGCAATGAGGGACCATGTGCTATCAAAACCAAGGGCAGCTTAGCTTATGTCTTAGGGATGCAACCTGACTTATGGTTTTACACAAACGACTTGTCTACTAAATACACTGTAGACATTCACTTGGGCTTCTATAACATGTTTGTATATGCAGACAATATATCGTATCTGTCACGGTTGTAGTGAGGTGCAGAACCAAATGCAGACATTGATAAATGAAAGGTGATTTAATTCCAATAAACAGACAGAGACAAACTAACACGAACTGTAAACGTAAAGAAAAGGTGCTGTGCGTACACAACAAACAGAACTTAACTAAATACAAGAAACGTGTAGCGTATCCACTGAAACTGGAATAAAACAAAGGACAAACCATAAAGTTGTGGAACACAAACAATAAACCACACCGTGTGTGGTGAAAACCCTAACCTAAGTAGGCTACCCAATCAGAGTCAACTGAATGCAGCTGCTCTGACTGGGGAGCCCACAGCGGCATGGAGAAGGCTAGAGGCCTCTCCATGGGTCATGCTCTGAAACGGCCAGGGGCCCGCAGCCAGGGCATGACAGTATCAGAGGGTGGGAGACAGTTTTGTACCGCTCCTTCGAACTGTTCATATAGAGCACAGGTGTCAAACCGTATCCACGGAGGGCCGAGTGTCTGCAGGTTTTCACTGTCACCTTGTACTTGATTGATTAGTTAGGTCTACCCTCACCTGGTTGTTTAGGTTGGAACTGGGAACCAATTTACAGGAAAAAACAAAAACCTGCAGACACACGGCCCTCCGAGGAACCGGTTTGACACCCCTGATATAGAGGGTACAGACGGAGACATTTTCACAATTAATTATGAGCGACCGCACTACGTACCTGTAACTAAAAAGTACATTGAAAACATAGCTATTGAGACCAAGACGGATCAGAATAAAAATATAATATTTGATTGGGGTAAAGTCATTGTTAAACTACACTTTCGGCCTGTCAAGACATCTTTACATGTATAGAAACATGTTGCACAAACCGCAGCTTGACCCTAATCGCTATGTAGCGTATTACGTCAATCAAGCAGGAAATGGACTTCCTGGTTTCTATGGATCCTCGACCATGTATGGAGCGGGAGTGGGAGGTATGTTTCGGAATTTATTCAGAATGGTAATTCCCTTCATGAAACGAGGATTCAACATAGCCAAACCCCATTTGAAAAGTGTGGCTAAAAATAATGTTGACAATATTCGATTGACAGTTCGAGTTATGTTGAGATTATGCCTATCTCAGCCCTTACGGAGAACGGACCTATAGAATTTTTTATACCAGGACACGGTGAACAATACATGGACCTGAATAATACTTTACTATACGTAGTCCTCAAAGTTACCAATAAGGCTGGAGGGAATATTCCTGGGGACGCCAAAGTGAACCTTACAAATTACCCCCTGGCCAGCATATTTTCACAGATTGACGTTACTTTGGGTGACAGGCTCATTAGTCAAAGTAGTTCAACGTACCCCTACAATGTTGGAATGTCTACTGAATTACTCTGTAGACACTCTAAATAAGCAATTTGCTGCAGGTTTGTTTTATAAGGACACCGGCGGTAATATGGAAGTCGTGGATCCCTCAGTTCTAACAAATAAAGAATTGCACACGCAGGGAGGATACATAAAAAATTCACAAAATGTGGAACTTTTGGGGACTATTCATCACGATATCTTTTTTCAAGATTAATGTTAAATGCGGTTGATTAAAGGATCAAGTTATCACGATCAAAGGATGAGTATTGTCTAATGGCTGCTGAAGATGGTGATTTTTGTTAAATTGTAAACGTATCGTTATTTGTCAAAAAAGTAGCTGTTTCGCCAGCGGTGCTTTTAGGACATGCACACGCTCTGTCAAAGGGCAATGCCCTTTACCCAATTCAAAAAAAAACTATGAAAACATTCAGCATACCGAGGGGGTCTAGAGTGTCCAGTCAAGATAACCTGTTTTTGGGCACACTTCCACGTTACATAGTAATAGGTTTGGTGGATAACGACACCAGTACGGGGACCCTAAATAAAAACCTGTTTAATTTCAGACATTTAAACGCAGAGTATGTAGCTCTTTGTCAGGATGGCAGACAAATTCCAAGGCCTTTCAACCAAATTTCAGGAACGGTTTGTATGCTGGAGAATTTTATAATCTATACTTGGCCACGGGTCGCAATTTAAAAGACATGGCTTTCCCTATCAAGCGAAAAGACTTTGGGCGGGGTTATACCTTATATGCATTGAACCTTTCACCCGATGACGACACAAGCGGAAATCTGTCATTGATGTCTACCGGTAACCTGCGGTTGGAAATGCGTGTCACGGATCCTTTAGAACAGACAGCTACTATGATCGTTTATGCATGCTCAGATTCTATATTGGAGATAAACTCTTGAAGACAGGTGTTGGTTGACTATTATTAAAATCAAGATGAACACAGAAGAGATTGAGAGCTTTATGCGTAGTATGGTCGGAAAACCTTTCAGAGGGGTATATGCCTGTGATGAATTACCCCAGGAGCAAATTAGCGATAGACCTGCGTTGTTTATCGTTAATACACACAAAAAACATATGCCAGGAGAACATTGGCTCGCATTGACTTTAGAAGAGGAAAAGGGGCTCAACATCACAACTTTCTTCGACTCCTTTGGTTTCCCTCCAGGGTTTTCACATTTCCCCAAAACTATAAAACAGTTAAGATGAAACGGTGTCAAGATTTTTCATAATATTAAACAGCTTCAAGTCGATTTTTCTACAATCTGTGGCCAGCATTGTATTTCCTACCTCTGTCAAAGAGTCAGGGGGCACTCGTATGAAAATGTTATTAATCTGTATAGCGATAACTTACATAATAATGATGTTATGGTAGCTAACTTTGTTAGAAAATATATATATTTTCTAAATGTAACCCCTTTTAGCCAGTGTGTTTGTACAAGACAAATGTTTAAAGATTGCCATGAATGCTTAGTGTTTGTTACATGTTTTTTATTAAAATAAATAACAAATATATTACGAAAATGTTAACCATTTGCCCGCCTCAAATGCTTGGGTTGTATCTTTTAAAGGAGTGTACCTTCTAGAGGTTTTAGCCTTTAGATCTTGTAGACGTTGACATATTTTATAATTCGACACACCTGCTATAGGTCTTCTGTCTTCGGCTACTTTGTGTGGGCCAGTTACACTTTTAACCAAGTCTATCACATTTGAGCCTCTTACGTTTTTGCCATTAGTAATGAATTCGCCTTTCTCATTCCACGCAGCTCTGCCATTCGAGCCCTTTATCTTATCCATAATGTATATAACATTTTTCCTATTACGTGCTGAAATATGGGCAAGCATACCAGTCATGACCCCGTCCATAGCTGGCTCCGGCTGGCTATCCTGAGTGGCGTTGTATCATCGTGTCGAATATTTTCCGGTAGGGTTAGTGTTAAATGACCGAGTATTTTCCTCGTTTTAACAAAGACAAGTACCTCTGTAAGAGTTGTGTGCATTTCTTTGCCTTGTCATACGGGTCACCTCCTTTCGTATCCAATACCTCTTTCATAGCATTATCCAGATCTCTTTCAGCCGTTTGCATATTATTTTCAGGCCCTTGCTGCTTAAGTCTGTCCAGTTGATGTTGCGGAACTAAATACATTTTATTGGACATATCAACTCCTGGCTGCAATTAAACTAGTGATAAAAGGGACAGTTATACTCAGCAAAGGAAGAATGAATCCACCTCGCTGTTGGATGGTTCGTCTCTTTTTTCCAAGGCTAGCTTTTTTATCAGCAAATATCTTGATAGCCGCCTTCTGTCTCTTTATTTTTTTTAATTGTTCCTGGTTTAGTGGTATACGTCCTTTGATAATATTTAAGGCTATCTCACATAGGGTCAGAATGAAATCTGAAGAACAATGTAACAAGACAGACTTGCCTTCTTTAGGGCTGGCTACAACTAGGGCTTTCAAGAAGGGCAGATGGCGTTTTAAACGAGACAGCATTTTGTTATTTCTTTGGTACATAAACTGTAGGCCACTCCCCGGGAAACAAACCAGTTCTGAGACTTAAACGTTCTGGTGTAGAAGCTTTAAGGTCCACCAGTAAATAGGAAAACGGCTCTTTTGTGGCATCTTCATAGCTTTCCATAAAATAAGCTTTCCTCCCAGGATACATCTGTAAGGCTAAGGTGTTTATCTGGAGTTTGTCTCTAGGGTTTTTAAACAAAACCATGTAATTAGCATTCAAACTAATGGTCGGCTATTTTTACCCGGGTGAAACACATTTTGCACCAAATAGATAACTGACAAGTTTCTATGATGAGTGTATTGGGTAAAAGCTCTAGCAATTTCCGGATGTTCACTACCTGCATACATGTCGTCCAAGACTAAAAGATTATGTCTGCTTGGTGGAAAGAGGTTATCATCATTCAATGATTCATTTTCTTCAACATTTCATCATACATTTTTTGATCACAACTATAACACCACACAATATTATCAAATTTCTGACTTAACACATTTTTGAATTTTCTAAAACATTTTTTACAAAACAAGTTTTACCACTGCTGGAAGGTCCAGCTACCAGAGCAAAAAATAGTAATTGCAACCTTGGATCAAAACCTTCTACAGACTCCATCTTTGCTAATCAGAACCCAAAAGGCAAGGTTGTACCGTCAGATAGGAGTACTCGCTTGTCGTATACCACCCTGAACGTTTTGACAAGTGGTGCATTGCTTAGTTTGAAACCTTTTTTATCCCTGACCATATGCTTGTAGGAGGTAAAGATTACTTCACTAGTCCTGTCTTTTATACAACCCTAAACCAATCATGTGATCAAAGCTAGGTTTATCTTAGAGGCGTTTTCTTAATTCTGTGTTAGCCCTTTGGCCTTCAGAACTGCTTTAGAGTTTTTTGTTTTAAAACCGTAACTTTTGGGCCCGCAGGAAGCCCCCGCTACGATATGATCACCATCATCGAGCTCGTTTGTTAAACCGCCCAAATAGTTGCTCAGATGCCCATTCCCCAGACTGGTTAACATAGACAACCGAGTCTGTGTCATGGTACAGAACTCTCCTCTGTAACTGATCCATAAGATTGTACAGCTCAAGCCGCCCGTAAGCTGTAGTGAACGAAGCAATAATCACATTGACATTTCCCGGACATGGTAAATCATTTTCTTTGTATCTCCACTGCACCATAGCTACGTTCTGATTCAAGAAAGCAAATTGCAAAATTTCAAAACGGCTTGAAAACATGAACTCGTTAAATGTCTGTGCATCTCCGACCAGGGTTGTAGTCAACATGTTAGTTCTCTGGGCATATTTACCCCAAAGATTGTTAAAAAAAAAAGCTTTGAAACGCTTCTCTTGGCCTGATTGACAATTATCTTTGTGGGATCCAAATGTATGCCCTCTTTCTCATAATAATCCTGAATGTACTTGTCTTTGCTCTCTTGGTCAACGGCCGATGCAGGATAACCTGAGGCCATCTGCTTGCCTCTCAAGAAAGTCTTGATATAATCTTTAAAAAGACTGTCTGATTTCGTGTTAAAGTGCCACATTTCATGAATTTTAACAACGTAACCTTTCTCTAGGGCCTTATTGAACTCCTCTGTAACCCATACACCTGTCAGAGATCTCTCTTCAGCAGAATGGTCACAAGGGGTTTGCTGGTTATTGTTGTCACTACATGTACGGCAAAGAGTAAAGAAAAGCTTGCCATTCGGCCCACGGGATGGCAACACGGGGAGAAACAAACCTCTAGGAGGTTGAACTGTAGCCTTAATCAAACCAAAGTAGTTTTGCGGTAAGTCAGAATCCCTGTGTATTATTTCAGGATGCCCCCCAGGAAAAGGGTACTTGCTCATGACATGGGGATAAAGGGATGTAAAATCACTATACTCTAGTTTCTCGCCCTCTTGGGCTGTATACCTTAAAGTCAGAGCGTTAGTACGACCGCCAAATAAACCCTCTCTGGGTTCCAAAGTTTCTAGCACAGCAAAATTAGCTATAAAAGCTTTAACACCTGGGTCTGTCTTTTTCATCTCAGACCACTCGTGTTCCCAGAAAACCTTTACTTTTAAACCATAATCGTACTGTAAGGACTTCACCTTGTCTTGGAACTCTAGATACATGTCACCAAAGGTCTTTTGTGTCAAAGCACACGTTTCCTGTGGTAAAAAACAAGAGCTACAACCGTGAAAGAAACAACCATTAAACTCAAAAGCTGTGGGCACACCATCTATGACTGCGTAACCGTCTACATGATAGGGGCAAAACTGTATTTCGCCACCCTTCAAGGCATGCTGAATAAAAATGTTTTCTGTCTCAGCCACATACTCCAACCATTGTATCGAGCTAGTAGAATAGGCCTTGTACTGTCGCCTGTAGTTATCTGGGGAGAGAATGGCTATAGATTGCGGGTGTAAAAACTTTGTACGATAGGTTTTCATGCATGCTGATGCTATAGTGATACAACTCAAAGGGTTGATACCCGCATCGCTGATTACCTCCTCTCTGAATTTGAGACACCCTTCATGTAGGATAGCCACATCATTGTCACAATACATAGCCATTTCTTTATGAAAATCAAACGTCTCATGACGTATTGTTTCATACCAAGTCATAAACCACTCTCTCTTTGACAGTCATTTGATCAACTCCATACATTTCAGGGTCTGGGTACGGTCCTATGTAATTGAGATTCTGCTCAGAGCTGAAAAAAATTAGGAAACTGTAAGGAAAATTACGCTTCATTCTGTGTGTTTTGAAATGATCAATGTGTCATAATAAGCTATAATCATAATTGTATGCTTGTGCCTTAAGAATGTATAGCCGTATCATGAATGCATTATTAACAGCCAAATGAAACTGTTTAAAGGATGAACAAAACAAGTAATGATATGTAGTAATCACATTGAAGACACATGTTAAGGTTGGGTAATAAAGCAGAGAGCGAACGAATAACAGGAAGCGCGTAGGGTGTACAAGAAAGACCACGAGACTACAGAAAGACGCAGCCAGGTTCGAGAACACCAACTCCCAACAGGAAGAAGTCGCACAATCAGAGACTCAGTTCAGCCAATCAGAACACTACGCACACCACGCAACGTGAAGACCTACAAGAAGATTGGACCAATAGGCTCCCTTAAGGAGAACCTATAAAATTGAATGTATCAAAACAAAGCACTCTCTTTCCCAGCTGTTCCCAGCCGTGCACGTTCGATAGGGATATGATACTCCGGTTAATAAATACGTTGATAATTTCTAATTGGACAAAGTCGTCAGGGTAATTTATTTCTTAACAAAACCAACCTTTAACGGCTGTTCCAAAACCGAGTGCTTCGGGCATTTCAGAGAGTTTCATGGGCAGAAAAGCTAAGACTGTCAATGTATCTATCGTTGGTTAAAGGTCTGATCAACAAAACACAATATTTTACTTCCCTGAGTTATAAGGTGTGGAGTCATACCTTGCTCTACCAAAGGGTTTAACAGAAGGTAGCTATCATAACCTCTTGAATTATGTGCTATGAACGTGTAGTCTTTATATTTTCTTTTTCTAAAATGCTTTAAAAAAAGCATTGCACAATTAGAACCCCCTGCGGTCCATTTTTTACCCTTGAATGTCATGCTAGACACATATATAGGCATATGTTGACCTGTTGGGTCATCCTGCCGCGTTTCAAAATCATTAGACATATTTTGTCAATGGTTTCTCTTCAAGCAAAGCTTGAATATAACATTCGTGGTCTTTTATTTGTGGGCCCGTGTCATCCAAAAGTATTTTACAAACCGGACAACGTTTCTGTTGGCACTTGTGTACCTGGGGTTTGTTAATGCTTTGGTTATAATTTCTATTACACTTTAAACACTTTTTATTGATGTCACACCAGCTGGCAAACTTACTTGCCCCTGAATGCCATAAAGCAAGTTTATGCTTTTCATAACAATAGGGGGAGTTACATGTACGGTTACACTCATTACACTTTATGAGTTGTTTAGGGTGTAAATGACAGCCGTCATCTATACATACTGACCAGTTAAATTGACACGAGTGACCACCATGTCTTGTGTAGCCTACATGGCATGATTTACAGATGTACGGTGTACCTATGAACGCTGTAATTTCTTTAATCCCATAGTAATGGTTGTCTTGCACGAACAAATACAACGTTTGTGGATGAGGTTGTGGCGTGTTTTGGAATTTCAAGAGGGTTGCATCATCTCTACTACGGTATAGAACAACAACTTTGATCCCCAACAATCTTTCGAATTTGACTATATCGGAGAACGCTACGGCTTCATGTACTGATAGCCCAACAGCTACCTGAAACTCATGAGCCTTTCTCATACCCTCTAAATCAGTAATCCCTGGATTTAACAAATGTGCCAGACATATGGCAAAACGTAACTTGTTGTTACCAGTATTCAAGGGTACAATAAGATGTGGTCTTTTACTGTTGACTATCTCTGATTTCAAAAGAGTCTCAGCCTTCCTCCTCGGGGCACCAGCACCCTGTGGAGTTCTCAATTTGTACAACCAACTCCAGGGAGCTATCAGTTAAGACTGCTAAATTGGACTGTACGAGTCTTTCAATCATATCAAGAAATTGATCCAAAGTTACATCACCGTGCTCCATAACATGTGATACAACATTGTGTATTGACTCCCCTCTAATCTCTAACGGCAGAACATCCCTGGGTTCTGCATAATTGGTAGCTCTTTCCAACAACTCTGTTATTGTAGCTACAATGTTTGTGTAAAATGCAGCGTAATCGTGCAACCCATGTATTGGTGCAAAATTGAAACGTCGACGTATTTCAATGTTACTGAATTTATTACGATAAACAATATTTACATTTGGGTTAATAACAGCACCCTGCTGATTCACATTTGCACGGGGTATCTGTGGTTCTACAATGTTCATATTCTGCTCAACAACATTTTGCTCAGCAACATTGTGCTCAACAACAGAATCATTATTCACATTTGCTGGGGATATCTGTGGCTCTAAAG
>JACXGK010007430.1:0-24940 GCA_016801125.1 Novumbra hubbsi | reverse complement strand
ACTCTGGGCTATTGGGCTAACAGGACCGCATCCAGAATCCCTCAGTAGAACAGACAATCAAGACATCTACACAGCGCCACTGGCTGAACAATAAAGGGCCATGAAAACCACCATCACTACAGGCCCGGTCAACTCTGAACTCTGAACTCTGACTCCTGACTAAGTACCGAAAGAGATTGGCTCCTAGTGACAAACACAGTGTAAAACACACATCCATTTCCCCGAAATAAGCCCCTGAGACGGCATCAGGGTCTCCCACGCTGTTCCCTTTATTTCCCTCCCAGGCAGAACACTACAGAACACCCCTGTTGCTACAACTAAAGACCCTTCAGAAAGCATCCGTGTCCCAACTGGCACCCTATTCCTCATCAGGCCTGGTAAAGAGTAGTGCACTTTTAAGGGGAACAGTGTGCCATGAGACATCGATCTAAACAGCCCTGTCTGGTGCCGACTTCAGAAAATCGTCCTGTGCACTCCGTCACATTACACATGAAAGATTACAATATACATTTTTAATGTCCCCATGGAAACCAATTAAATACACCGCTAGAGGACCATCGTCGTCGTGTAACGGATACAGAACTGAGTGCTCAACACCGACCGCCTCCAGTTCCGAGGAAAGACGCTCCGCGGACGGTGAGATTGACCTGAGCATCTCGACCTCAACGCCTTCTAGGACACGGACGCTCAATTGAGTTGTGGAGCCCGAGAACACAGAGGTCATCCACTCCGAACTGAACAAGACCTGAGATACCCGGGGAGAGCAATTAACTAGCAGGGAAACACCGGGGTTTCTACCCTCCAGGATCAGAGCTGAACAGACTTGATGGAGACAATCATGTCCATGTGAGGTGTGTTTCAGGAGAAGGAGGACATTTTTAGAAAGACTAAAGGAGGCTAATTCAGCAACTGAAACATGAAAAGGGTGTCCAGGTGACTTACCAGGACTCTGTTCTCCACACGGTCTCCTTTAATCTCCAGTTTGACCCTCTTCTTCACAGAGATCCTGATCTTCCTCCCCACTGCATCCTTCACGCTCTCTACGCGGGAGAGTAGAGAAGAGTAGACAAGAGGAGAAAAGACAAGGAGACGAGAGGAGATGAGAAGAGACGAGAGAGGAGAACAGAGGAGCAGAGACATGAGGAAGTAGACAAGATGAAAACAAGATGAAACAAGAGGAGACAAGTGTAAGTAGCCAGGCCAGAGCATTTTGATACCAAGCAAATAAAAACAAGTGAGATGGCACTTCTTAGCAGGACAAATCAGTAGACAAATATATCCAATGTAATGAAATCAATCTATAATTCAACATCAAACACGAAGCCAGTGATTTTAAGAAGAAGAAAAGACCAGTTTCCCTGAATAAATATTAGCCTGAAACCCCCCACCCGCTTGGCGGCCATTTAAACCTGTCACCAGTCATATTTACTTCAGGTTCCGCTGTTCAAATTGATTCTTCACACCCACTGGAAGCTCATCCAGCAATGAGAATTGGCTTAGAGAGGAACTAGGTCATCTCTCCCTCTCTCCACCCCCATCTCTCTTTCTGTTCTTGTCTTACTTTTTCTCTCACCCCCCCCCCCTCTCGCTGCAGTTTCCCCCATCTATTTCTCACTCAGTTTCCCCCCATCAGACCCTCTGTCTCCCCCAATCTAACTCTCTTTCTACACCCCCTCAACCCTAAGTGTTATAATAGGATCAGTCTCCCCCCATGTTTTAGAAATCCTAAATTAGCTCAGGTGTAACCAAACAAAATCACTCACTGATTTAATTGGCCTCAACCTGTGATGAACGTAACTTTTTTACATGATTTCAAGATAATGATTTCAGCAATCTCTAGATTTTGCAGTTCTTGGTTTAGGTATTAAGATGCAACGCAAACCCAGGAGCCCAAGGAGCTTTCAG
Source organism: Novumbra hubbsi (assembly GCA_016801125.1). Classification (NCBI taxonomy): domain Eukaryota; kingdom Metazoa; phylum Chordata; class Actinopteri; order Esociformes; family Umbridae; genus Novumbra; species Novumbra hubbsi. Next base: position 23,035 of record JACXGK010007430.1, on the reverse strand, counting down.
AAGAAAAAAGGATCCATGTTGGGTAAAGACATCGAGGGATGTGTATTAACAGATTCCCCCTCGGAGCAAGCTCCAGATTCAGCGTAAAGAGATGGAAGGCATATGATACCACCCAGACCTGGCCCGGATGACCTGGCCCGGATGACCTGGCCCGGATGACCTGGCCCGGATGACCTGGCCCGGATGACCTGGCCCGGATGACCTGGCCCGGATGACCTGGCTCGAATCTCATGGCCCAGATCACCTAGACCAGATCACCTGGCCCGGATGACCTGGCTCGAATCTCATGGCCCAGATCACCTAGACCGGATCACCTGGCCCAGATCACCTATACCGGATCACCTGGCCCGGATTACTTAGACCGGATCACATGGCCCAGATCACCTGGACCGGATCACCTAGAATGGATCACCTGGCCCGGATTACTTAAACCGGATCACATGGCCCAGATCACCTGGCCTGGATCACCTGGCCTCGATTCCACCAGGTATTAACGAGGAGGGTGGCACCCAGTAACACTCCCTTCAGACAATCATCATGAAGTGTTTAGAGAAGCCGGTCGATGACCACACCCCCCTCTGCCACACACAGACACACACCGCCTGTCACTGGCTCACACACCGTACACGCCTGGACACACTCATTCCACTGGACACGTCCAAAGTCAGTCCACGCTGCAGTCCCATTTGGATTCTGGTTCCAAACCCGGGTCGCCTTCCGCTGAGCTTTGTATGGTTTTCTTCCGTATGGTTCCCCCATGCCACTGGGACACACTCAGAGACAACCGTGTACTTGAAAATGTCTCTATCGTGTTTTTACGTTCGATTTTAGCTTGTCTGACGGCCTCCTAGCGACCATCGCTACTCCCAAGACGACATCTGCTATAATGTGCATGCTGTAATAAACGTGTGTGTGCGTGTTTGAGAGGGCGGGGGTGACAGAGAGAGACGGACAGAGAGAGGGTCTGTGTAAGACAGGGAAAGAGATGGAAAGTGAGAGAGTGAGAGAGAGAGAGAGAGAGAGAGAGAGAGAGGGGGAGAGGACAATGACAGAAGCAGGGGCCACGTTCTGACAATGCAGCCACTTTCTCTTCCTGGGGTGTTTTCTCATTGTCCTGCGGACGGCTTTACGCTAGCTGCTTTGTGTCAGCAGAGCTTGCGCAGGAAAACAGTTCCCCATGATACAATAACACCAGCATTTATTCGAAAGCATTTTACTGTAGAGGCACAGCACTCGGTTCGGTGATATCTTCCTGGCGAAATGTGTTTATTATCCCACAACAATATAACAGTTCTCACAGGAACTAGCCTTTAATAATACTTATGACCATACATGAAATGTTTGTTTCACTACAACTGGGAATAAGTGTACGCCTGTCATCCGCTTACAGGTTAACTATGATGATAACCTAGGTTTGGTGTCATGTTGCCCGCTGAGGGTGAAAGTGACTAAGCCAAACGCATATTATAGTAAAAAAGAGAGAGATTTTGTTGGTGGATGTGCTGTGATTATATGCAATTTTATTCAGTAAATTTTAACAGCTTTTTAACTACCAAGGCACATATTCATGCAGGCCCTTGCACAAAAAACCTACATGTTAGAAGCTTCTATAAGGCACTTCAAATGTCTGATGAGACCTTTTCACAGCGAACTGTGATTTGTGTGCTTCCTGTCCTATGTTTCATTGTTTTCTATTTTTACATAACTACTTTCTGTAGGACTGTAAAAAGGACCTTGATTATCCTATTTAGAACTAAAGGTTAAAACCCCCTAAACCATTTTGGTGAAAATGTAGGTCTGAACTTCTCTGCAAAACTCCATCAGTTCGGCATTTTACTACAGTGGGCCGAACATCGTTTCCATGGTAACCCAGTATAGAACTAGACTTACACAGCTTGTATTGGAAATTTCATGGGAAGTAAATTACTGTGAATTGTTAATAACCTTAATGAGCAACCACAACATGCTATTCCTTTGGCTACATGAATTGTCATTAAATCAACTCCTCTCAAACTGCAGCAGGTGTATCAATCCTGCCTTGGGACCTAGCCAACTCAAGGGTAGAAAAGAAAATTCCTCACACGAAGTCAATTGTTGTTTTAAGGAGTCGCCTGATAAATATTACACTGAGGTGATATTACCACAGGCAGTCAACGTTTTACAAGGTGATTGTCAGAGGAAACACACGCGTACAAAATAAAGTCTAAAGCCACCATAGTGTATGTTTGAGGTTTCGAACAGGGTAGAAATGCACTGTTTGTAATAGCCTAATACAATAGAATAATTACTTTGTGGCGATGACCAGACAGTCGTAGTATGTAAGACTTCTATGAGATCCCTTTATCTAGCTACAGTAATGCTTTATGTAGCTCAACCCGGGCGGTCTGGTTAAATGTAAAATTACAGACTAACAATGGAGATCATATAATAGAGCATTTTCTTTACAGCGGGGTGTTTATTAACCAGAACACGAGCTTAACTTAATACGATTTACATTAAATTGCAATTTGCCAAATTTTACGACGTTACACGCAAAATGTTGCATAAACTGTGTAATGTTGAAGCAAACCGTTGTTCTTATATCTTACCAAGCAGTTCTTTGGGGACCTCTGACACTTCCTCAGTCATTGTTGCAGTCTTGGGTAGGCAACAAATTCCAAAGGAAATTACGTAAACACTGTCAATACAACCACTAAAATAACGATGGAAACAATGGACAGATCGTCCTGCTTGCGAAGTGTCAGGTGCCAATACGAATACTCGGTTACATGTTTCCCTGCCCTCGAGGTGTCCGTAAGATGTAGCCACATTTGTCTCGGTGCATCTTTCCCTGTCCGGTCCGTCCGCTAAAATGTAGAATAGGAAAATAATTCATTGAGAAAAATCCGATTTTTCCTCGGAGATTAACGGCTAGTAGAGACCAATAGGGCTCACCTCACGAGAATGAACTGCGGCCGGGAGAATTAGAAACCCTCGTTCGAGACTCGAGCTCTCGTACTACGAACAAACCGTAATGCATGAGCCCCTCCTCGCCCACTGAACCGCAAAATCATCGCAGTAGCGGCGGTGCAGAGGGCGCCTGCTGTCAGAGAATTATCGCAAAAGGGAAAGAGGACACCTGCTGGGGATGTGTGGAGCTACATCGAAGAGTGTTTAAGCCAACGGTTCGCTCTTCTGGGCCGTAACATGAAAATTATGGTAAAAGGGTACAAAACCTTTTTGGTGCGAAAAAAAGATTGCAAACATATTGTAATCTTATTAGTGTTGTATAATGCTACTTTAGGCTAAGAGCGGTTTTTAGACCTAGGGGAGAGTGTTGATAATGACTAAACGGACAAGGGATTTCGGGATAACCTTGATCACTGGAATAATACTAAGAATTAATTAAGGGATAATGCTGTTAAAAATGTGGATTTTGCGGAAGAGGAGGAAGAAGAGGATAGAGCATGTGAATGTGAAAACCTCTGAATAGAGTTTAAGTCACGGATACCGCATGCGTTCCGTAAGGCTTGCATTTTGGGGAATAGTTTAATTACTTTGTAAAGAATTATACTAATCTTGCTTGTTCAGGACACATGGTCATTATACAAAATGTCCCTCCTTATTAAGGGAAAATTATGACAATTTATTACTCTATACCGCCAATAGATGGCAGTAAAGTGTCAGGTTTTGACCAGATAGGGTTAAAAAAGTGAATTATTTCTTGCAGAAAATAAAGGGGAAATAAAACAGTAAAAACAGAGGAATGAAAAACCATAAAGCTATGTAGTGTGTACAGATTCGACGGGAGTCCAAAATCTGCAAGTTTTCATAAGTGCTTCACCCTCAAGTTTAAATTGCGTGACGCGAAGTAAGCTGAAGTAATTAATGGAAGGTCTGTGAATTCTCTGGATTTATTTTGATATCAATGATTGTTACGACTTTAAGGTACACAGTTTATAAAATGATAAGTAGAAGTATATTTAGGTTTATTTACTGTTCGAAACTTTGGGATCACTTGTATTTGTAAATGTTTTTGTTTATTTAAATAACATAAAATTCATCAGAAATGCAGTGTATACATTGTTAATGTTGTAAATGACTGTTGTAGCTGGAAAGGGCAGATTTCGTATGGAATATCTACATAGGCCTACAGAGGCCCATTATCAGATACCATCACACCGGTAATCCAATGGCAGGTTGTGTTTGCTAATCCAAGTTTATCATTTTACACCCAGACGTGTCACGGCATGACTTCAACTTGCCCAGCAAAACCCAGCAAAGACCCATGCATGTATGTATGCTACATGTATGCATCAACAACATAACAACCAAAGCAGACATTTGTCCTCCTCTCCCTGTTTGTGCATATTACGGTACATTCAATTTAGTGGGTTGAGACGCTCAGCTATTCATGGAGGAAATCCAGGCACAGTGGTTTACTCCACACAGTTCACTTTGTTTAATTAGATTCAGGCCTAATCAGAGTGACACGGTCACCCAGGAATCCCTGGGGCTGGGCTGGACGCTGTTAGAATGCCCTGTGAGATGTTGAGGCTTGGTCACCCTATATCCCATTTAGTGCACTTAGTTTGCCCAGGGGTACAAACGATTGTCTGAGTGACCTTGGGCAACATCCCTGGGTGGTTTCTGATCATCTGCTTTCTGGGGAAAGTCCTCAAGTTAAGATGTTTGTTTCAGTTCTCCCCAGAATGTAATTACACACGCTGGGGTGAGTGAAAGTCAGCGGTTCAGAAATCACACTGGGGTCAGGAGAAATTCAAACATGTAAAATTTCTCCGTAATTTCACTAAATGTTCCCCTCTACCGGTAAAACATTTGGGGTTTTCTTTGTTTGTGGCTTTTCCCTCCATCCCAATGCATTCTAAACGTGTTTGGCCGAGTTGCATGAAACGACTGAATGGTTTAGTGTCCTATTATGTTTTTAGGCTTTTGTGGTTTTAGAGTTTTTGCTTAACCTCCATTACAGAAAGCAATTAGTTTACACACACATGTGTTGTTAAATTCTGTGGCGAAAGGGAAAATGCTTCTCTAAATATTTTACTGTACAGGGAAAATGATTTCCTACATATTTTACTGTACTTTAGCTAATGCTAAACTTAGCGCATCTTCAATAACACTAACCTTAATGCCAAAATGTCAAACTAAGCCCCCAAATGTAACACTAGCCGCAACTGAAGCATTTAAGCTAAATCTTACTGCAAAACTGGAAATAGTGTTTTTCATAGTGGGGATCTGCAACCAAAAACCTTGGCTGACCAAATGACCTGGTTTGAGTATCTCTTGGGGGGACTTCTGTCTGCGTAATGAAACCTTCCTGGAGCGATACCTCGTACGACTTGAGGATTTATTGCAGGACCAGGATATTAAACGGCAGAGGAACGAACAGGGCGAGGCCGAAGACGTGGTCAAGACGTGGTCAAGGACAGGCAGAGGATCTGATACACGGAAAGACTAGATGTGTATACATCACCGAAGGATTAAGGTAGGAAGGAACATAGGTTCAGTAAGCAACGTCAAACGTAACAAAACCTCACAAAAACCAAGTAAACTAACAGGGTTTATATACACATACACAAACACACGCGCGAGGGCAGGGACAACCTAAGAGAACCGACTAGGAACCGGTGGAACCAATACTCCAAATCCACACCAGATAGAAAACACGGAACGAAACAAAACGGAACGGGATGCAGAATAACACAGGGATAGTAGTGAATAAAGAATAGTCAATCTAAACAGAAACATTACAGGTAGGGTGCCCCCATGTATCCAGGATCAGACAGTTCATGTAAAATACCTACAACCTGAGAACCAAAAACCTAGATCTAATTAAAAACGATTTACCTAAGAACTAACCCTAATCCTTTTTCAATCGAAATGTAGACCTAAACCTTAGCCCTAAAGCCTCACCCTAACCCTTACCCTAATTATTACCCTAATAATTAGTAATAATCTCAACCCTAACCTGAAAATATAGTTACATAAGTGAGGACATGGCAAAATGTCCTAATTTCTGCAAACGGTCCTCATTTAAATGATCAAAAACTCTAGCCGGGAGTCATTTTGTTAGGAATTTGACTACACACGCTGAAGTCCATAATTTAAGGAAAATTGCACCCTGAGTGACCAGACAGGGCAAATATCCCTCTCATCAGTCACAGATACCTTGGCCTCACAATCCCCTGGTTCGCCTCGCCTTCGTGGCAGTTTTGGATGAATGTACCATTAATTATGTTCCAGTGAAATTGCCAGGGTCTAATTTTCAAGGAAGATCTATTGTCATGGTCACCCTGGGCTAAACTCAATGCCGGCTATACTCATGCAGTTCTTAATGGCCATCGGCCAAACTTTACCACAGGCTCCCTCCTCTGTAGAAAAGCGGAGTGAAGAACACAAGACGTTCAGTCAGTTCATTGAAAGTTGTTTTATTTAATTGAAAAGGTTCATGTATATTTAAGTCAGGGCCGTAGCCATGGAGTCAACATCGGCGGGGGACAAACATTTGACATTTTGCTACTTCCATCTCTTTCACTTCCATGACACCAGCTCTACCACATATAAAGCTCTTACATAGCTAGTTAAACGGGTTTGGTGAATTGTCGATCATAATTCACATATCATATATCTTACCTTTTCATTCGGCGAACCGTTCGTTTGAGAATGTCACAGTTTCCTTGCAAACACTTTTTATCTTTTATACTACCTTGTGTTTGCAGCTAATTTGCTTGACTAGGTGCCAGGACCGACCCAAATCATTCGGAAGCGGGAAAGCTGCGGGCGAGAGCTCGATTTCGTTGTGCAGAGAATTTAAATATTGCCGCTTGGGCTGTTTTTAAGGCTCTAACACCTTATTTCAATTAACAACAAACTCTATTTGTGGGATTTCGGTGTTATATTCAGAATACAGAAGGTTTATGTGATTAATGTTTGGGATGTGGAATGTATGGTAATTAAATATTTCATCACATCTTGTTTAAAAGTATGTCACATTTAAATATATTTAATGTATATAACCACACATATATAATATTACATTTCACTATAGTAAAAAAAAAAGTTTAAAAACTAATGTAATTCGCAAATGTTCCAGACTACTGCTTTGAGTGGCTACATGTGCATTGAATGCGCACGGTATACCTTGGCCAACATTGGATTACATTCAGAAATACTGTTGGCGGTGATAATGAAATCATCCGATTATCATATACTCCATTCAGTTGAGTCATCTGCGTCGCAGTAAGGTGGTGGGCTGATGACTTGTGCCACCTGACAGTTAGTGGCATCCCTCAACTCCCGCATCTTCCTCTCCAGTCTTCCCGCCTGCGTCCCGGTTATCTTCCTGAGAACCTCTGGAAGGCTTCCCAGTTCTCCGACCGTGGCGTCCCTAACCCAGTCCCGTAGTTTGTCCAGCAGTAGGCGTCTGTTATGTGTCTGTTCCTCTTCTACCCCGTTTGTTAACTTCCCGACTAGTCTCCTGAGCCTTGAAATTCTTATTTTGTGAAATTGGAAGAAGTCAGGAAGGAAGGTTTTGATGAATAGAAGCCCATCTGCGAACGAAAAGGTGAAATATTATTGTCATCGTGTAATAGCCTAATAATTCAAAATACCAATGTACCATACCAAATTATATACTAATATGCAGTTAAAGCCTGCGTTTTATCTTGTCTATGGAAATACATGAAATATACACCAGAAATGTTGTTTTAGTAGGCTATTTGGATTTAAAACGCACCACCAAACCTAACCGCATTCAATTAATGCAATTTAAGATCTTATAAACGACGTCATACCCCCAGTTTTAAGTTCTTCACAGGAACTGACACAAATGTTATCATGCCAACATGTGCCTCTAAAAACGGCGAGCCCCTGAAACGGGCAGTCCGTGTGGTTTGCGCAACGGGTAATCGAAGAGAGGTTGCTGGAAAAGGAGCCGTTGGGGCATTTTTCACATTCTGTGTCCGTTTCAGTCGTGCCTGCAAAAAACATCCTAAGTTATTATTTTGCCTGTAGAAACTATACGCTACAAAGAACTCGGTCGGTGGGTTCCCGGTTACGTACCTGTCCGTTTCACCCCGTATCCAAGAGGACACTCGGTGTGTCTGACACAGAAATCGTTGTCCGAGTAAAATCCCTCTTCGCACTCACACACCCTGTTATGGGTCTCCGTACAGTCTTCCTTGACCCTTTGGTTCTCCCCGCAGAACGTGCTACAGTACAGGCACTTGGGCAGGTAGTTCCAGAACTGTGTGTAGTGGTTTTGCGGGCATTTTTGACACGTTGTCGGCGTTGTAGCGGTGCAGTGCTTTAACATGTGAGAACCGGGGGAACAGCGGGAGCATGTGAACTCTTCGCCGGTGGTGGGCTCCTGGTATCGGTATGTGTGAGGGCCGTTGATTAGAAACGTCACCGAGTTACAGCTGGGCTGAACCGCCACGAGCGCTACGAGGATTGGGAACATCTTAAATGCGACAAAAGAAAAAACGTGGGTTAAAGCACTTTAGGGCAATTTCTAGTGTAAAAATAAAATTCAAAATTCACGTTATACAGTTTAGGTTTTCACTATTGAAAGCAATGGGCTACCATCCTTTTTTTAAAATGATTGTAAAACAGGTTGATATTCACAGCCATGAGAACCTTCTTCTGAAGTTACGTAATCACGTGTTGAATAAATTGAATAAATGACTCAATCTCTATTACTTTAGCTATGTAACTCACATAATTAGAAGTCTAGAGCTTACCATGTTCAAATTGTCTCCTTTCCAGCATTAAAGGACCTGACAATGAGATTTTCCATTTTATTTTTCACAGTACAGGAAGGGGAGGTGACTTAGGAGAAGTTGTATTTGTCTTTTTTAACGTGAGCTCAGACACGGAATCATATTATGTAGATAATAATTCAGACTCTTTGCCATGGTGCTGAAATGTATCTCTGATGCATCCTGTGTACTTTGATCATCATTTAGCAGTCTCAAGACCTTGATAGGAGTCATGTCACATGACATTATTCTGGCATCTGTGTTCCACACCTGTGTGTATAAGTTCCCACACTTCACGGTGCATGTCAGAGCAACAACCGAGCCCAGAAGTCCAAGACACTGTCAGGATCCATATTAATCCTGACAAAAACAATATAAGTCATATCTAGTTCAACAACTTCCACAGCGTTGTCAAGGACCCTTCACCCCCCGACTGGCACGGTTCATTCCTTTACAGCCCGTTGGATGGAAACTGCAAGGCACCACAGCGCTTATTAAACGATCACAGAATGTTTGGGCAACGCTGGTCACGTTCTCTGGTCTGATCACCATGTTGGCTTGACGGGCACATGGACAGGATCCTGCAAACACGTGTTGTGTTGTGTGGCTTGTCACGTGTATTCTGTGGTCGTGAAACTTATATAAAACACATTTTACATGACGACCAAACAGATCTGGTGTGTGATTAGACCTTTAAAGGTCACCACTGTAACTTCCTGAAGTTAAACTCAGAGCAACATTGTAATGAGGATGTAGGAACAGGGTTAACTTCCTGTATAGGATACTAATATTGTCAAAATGATACATCTGAAGGTCAATCTAATACATTTCACAAGAACACTAAAGGTCAGTTTTGGTCAGTGTCCTATTTCCTGTTCAAAACAAGGGAGGCTGAGTTCCAAATTGCTGCTGATCGCTTTAGGTTGGGACTTGTACCATAGTCATTGACTTTTACTGGAGACTTGTACACAACCAGTTCGCTATTACTGTGGGCTTGTACCCCACCCATTCACCGTGACTCTGGAATTGTACCCCACCCATTCCCTATTACTGTGTACTTGCACCCCACTTATTCACTATTTCTGTGTACGGTGCTCACATTTTATATTTACTTTAATTACCTCACACTACTTACTGTGTTTTTCTGTCATGCACCATAGCACCAACGAAAATTCCTTGTATGTGTAAATATACTTGGCAATAACGTTTTTTTGATTCTACTTGTACCCCACTTATTCACTATTACCATGGACTCGTACCCCACTTATTCACTATTACCATGGACTCCTACCCCACTTATTCACTATTACCATAGACTCGTACCCCACTTATTCACTATTACCATGGACTCGTACCCCACTTATTCACTATTACCATAGATTCGTACCCCACTTATTCACTATTATCGTAGACTTGTACCCCACTTATTCACTATTACCATAGACTCGTACCCCACTTGTTCACTATTACCGTAGACTCGTACCCCACTTATTCACTATTACCAGAGACTTGTACCCCACTTATTCACTATTACCGTAGACTCGTACCCCACTTATTCACTATTACCATAGACTCGTACCCCACCCAGACACACTGTTCGTGCACAACTCACTCACTTACACATACATTCCGGCCACACACACACACACATTGCAACTGCTGCTACCAGACTATCTTTGTTAGTATTTTTTTGTTATTATATGTTACGTATGTTTACCGTAGTTCTTTAATGGTTGTTGCGCTGTCGTGATGGGAACTGGTAAGCCACTGAAAGTCCTTATCGTGCATCATGTGAAAAACAAAACCTTAAGATTGACCAATATCGAAAGAGCGTGGTAATACATCAATGGTTTCATTTCAGACCAGACTAGATAAGGTAACAATCAACTACCTTTCTGGTAATAATGAATTACCTTCCTGGTGAAACTAACTTACTTTTAAACCCAGACCAGTTGAGTAATTCTTTGGAAGCTGAATACTTAGCTGCTTTACCATGGAATAGATGTCCTGTTGATGATGGCTTCTCTTCTGTGCTTCCTCAAAGCAGCCAATCAGATTTTAAGTTCCTGCCTGTGACCAGTATAAAAACTGTGTCCAAAGGAATTAATACATTTGCCAGCTAACTTGAATGAATAACCAGATATACATTTTCCGTTCCAAGCTTGTCGCCAGAGAAAAAAAAGGTTAAAGACTTTCACTTATAAGGCCTAAACATTCACAGAGGGGACATAAGAAATAATTTAACTGTTTTATGAAATAGATTTTAATCAGATCATTTGCCATCACGTTCTAAAAAAATAAGGACTTGAAACAAAAATCAAAAATAAACATCCATTATTTTTCATACAAAAATGACCTACAAAAAATCCCTTCAGTTTCCAACAACATACATTGTAAATTCATACTTTCAGCAAGTTGGGCTTTCACAACAAATTCATTTAGAAAACGTCCATTTAAATAAAAAAAGTGCACACCTTTGTACATTCATAAAACCTGGCATTGCTTAAAATATTTCAATGGAGCTCTGCAAGTCAGCATGTGTAGATACAAAATGACACCATACTCCCTAAATAGTGCACCCCTTCTGACCAGGGCACTATATCTGCCATTTGGAACGCAGACAGGTTGAAGACATTTCATTATGAAATCAATCTCCTCCTTTTAAAACAGTGAAAATGCAAGATGACCCCAACCAATCCCCACTCTCTAAAAAACTGGATTATGTACAACTTTAAATAGCTTTCTTTTTTCACCGGGATCAATTTACAACAAGTGCGGTTCAAATTTAGTTCAAGAATTGACTAAATAAATCCTTGTAAAAACATTGAAAAACAACATCCTATTCATGAAATTATTTCAATCCACTTGACCCCAGCACAGCTTTTTACACAGGGTTTAATCCAAACTTGCACCTCAAGGGGTCAATATATAGAATGTATTCTTCATCTGCAGGCTAGGTGAAGGCTAGGTGAATTGCTAGGTGCAGGCTAGGTGCTAGGTGAAGGCTAGGTGAATTGCTAGGTGCTAGGTGCTAGGGGCAGGCTAGGTGAATTGCAGCAACACAGGATCATGTTCAAACCAAATCTCCCTTGAGACACGTTTGCTCGTCTCACTTTCAATTGTCAACCAGCCTAAAAAGCTGTGAAAACTATATTTTAGGATTAAAAAAAAATCAAAAGCGATGTAGATGGCACATTGTTTTGATACACTACAGAGTTTAGTTTTCATACAGTATACTGAGTGGAATTTCAACAACCAGCAAATGACAACCACTTGTCATTGTTTGTTTGAGGGTGTGTGTTTCCATTTGACAACAGAAAATAATTCCTGATGAATAAATGTTATGAATCACTATCATTCCACTAGATACATTTTGGACATTTTCCAATATGACAATTCCCAAATTCTACATACTTGCACTTTGAAGATATACCCCTAGCTGGTCCCCCAAGCTGAGTTTTAGATTTCTCCCATTTGGTATCCTAGCCTGGGCATCAGTCTGTCTGTGCCATCAAATCTATTCCTTGCCACCGCTCGATATGAAAATCCCACCAGAAACAGATCGGCACCCAGGCTAACATTGTCGTCCGTCCTACTCATTGTGGGGTTTAGTTTTGAAGCAGTTCCTGTCGTGGATCATGTTGAGGAACATCTTTTCGTACATCTTGTGTGTGGAAGAGGTGGAGATGATGCGATTGATCTTCTTGATGGTCCTGATGAGAGGTTGTGGCGCTCCCTGCTGCCTGAGTCTTCTTGGGCTTTGAGCCAGGCCCTTTAAGAGATCAGTTTATTGATTAGGAGGTATAGGTTAATTTCATGACATTGAAAAAAACACTACAACACTACAACTCAGATAAAAAAAACACTACAAACACTACAACTCAGATAAAAGAAACACTACAACTCAGATAAAAAAGACTACAAAATTCAATGTAAAACATGGACACGTCATTTCTGATTTTCATATTGTGGACGGCGTGTGGAACAGATAAACATTCACTCTGTGGTGAAACAAGGAATTTGTGCGTTGCTGGTGCCGTCCTCATTTACTCCTTGGTACTCCAACCTCACAAGTAAATATAAAAAAACTGCCAACAACTTAACAAACCCATGACCGGCCCATTTAATGTGAGTGAACGTTTACACGGCGATACCTTAGCAAGATCCATGTCTCTGTTAAGGTTCTTCCAGCTGTGGAGGAGCTCCAGGAGGTATTGCTGGGAGCGGCAGGAGGAAACCATGACCCGGATGTCCTCCACCGGAACCCGCTTCCCCGGGAGGCTGTCCGTTAACGCCAGCAGGTCATCCAGGGTCAGGTTTTTAAGACCGACACACTTGGACACCTTCCGCTCGCAGTGGCTCACACCTGTTGGGACGAAACGAGACGCTCTGCAATCGTGATTTTTCTTTTTGACAGAGTACCTTCAAAATGCCGACGGTACCGTCGCTAACGAGCCACAGATTGTGTCAAACAGTGTTGGACAACGACAGTCAACACCTTAAGCAAATGTATATATTTATGTATTTCATTGAGACTTTTGAGCCTCATTGCATATTTCATTGCATATTTCATCCAGCTCTCTCACGACCACATCCAAGAAGATTGGGTACAGAGGCAATCTTTTGATAGCACTACGTCCAGTGGAAATTAGAATGTCAAGGTCTCTGGGTATTGGACGCACAGCTTTCAAATGATCCATGTTAGGCTACAATCTTGTTACAATTCTTTGGTTTTCTTTCCGTGCTTCATGCTCGTTGCGGTACACACATGACATGAAACAGAAGACTGAGTCCTTTTCTCTATTCTGTGATTTTCATTTTGTAGGAACCTCAAAGGCATCCGAGTTCAGTTCCAAAGTAAAGAAGAATCACCTGCTTGTAATCAAATTATTTCTAACCTCTACAAGGTGCCAGTAATATTATCTGTGCCATTATAGGATTTATTTTTGGATTTCGTTGAACTGCAAACCGAGGAAATATTTAGAAATTCAATAATTTTCTAGAATAAATTGTGCATTGTTTGGATAAAGCACCGCTGCCAATACGTTTGGCCACAACTTTGTTACCTTGAAGAGGCCAAATGAACTGTAACGATCGTGCCAAGGAACAGCGAAAACAACGTATGGCTGTATCAACACCGGACCCCTTAAACAAACATCTACAGAAACTAGCTTTTGCATTTCTTCGCGTATAGAACACACGGCTTTGCTCTAATTGGCCGAAGACCCTTAGACAAACCAAACAACATTTGTGAATTATTTCTAGTTAAAATGCAATAACATTGAACCATCCCGGGACGGAGTAAACATGCTTACTGACAATAGTCTTGTAAAAAAGCAAATTTACGCGTAAAAGCCATCTGAGAATGCAACCTACTGACCTTGAATGATGCCGGAGAGTTTATCCTGGTCTCTGTTCTGCTGTCTCCAGAGTCTTAGCAGGTGAAGTGTCTGCTGCTGCGGGGAGCAGGCCTTCTTCAACCTCTCCAGATTCTTCCGGTCCACCCTTTTCCCAGGCAAGCTCTCCAGAAGTCGCTCCAGGGGGACCGCCGACAGGTGGAGGGAGGCCAGGGACTGGAAGATGGCCTCCTCACACAGCGAGGCGTCTACGGAAGAGTAAGAGGGAAGGAGAGAGGGACAGAACGAAAGGGAGAGAGAGGGAGAGGGGAGAGAGATGGGTGAGTGTGAGACGGGAATTCAAACACGCATTCTGACCTTTTTTCGTTGGTTTTCTAAATATCCTGCGGCACTTTCAGCTGCAGAGCCACTTCCCTGTTTCTTTTGTCGTTGTGGGTTTATCTTTTGGTCAGCTGTTCTCTTTGACAAATTTACGGTCTCTAAATTCGCCATAGTGATGTTATTGGCGCTGGACAGGGTTGCCTAGAAACTCCACATTGTACGCCGTCGCCTGTGATTCCAATCAGGTTTAATGCCGCCGGCGAAGATTTTCACCTCCAAGTGCATAGGCACTGACGAGTACAGTCTCGCTGAACTAAAAGTGGAATTCGAGCTCCACTGCGGTTGACTTGGAAAAAGCATTGTGTTTCCAAAAGCCATGGTTGAGGGTTGGATTCCCATGGTGTGGGCATATTGAAAAATATCAGCAGCTGTGGATAAGAGTGTCTGCTAAATAGCATTCATCTGGAGAGCAGGACAGCCTGACAGAGGGTTAAAATGTGCTGCACCTCGACTGGGGAACATAGTATAATACCAGTCATTGTCAGGGCTGCAGAGTCTCAAGCCTTGACGTGTCACGTTGCCATCGCATGCCGGGAACTCCCCTGTGCGCGTGGTGACCCGGCGTTCAACGTCGCCGGACTTCTAGTCGCCATCGTGTGTGTTTGTCCTGTTTTCCCCATGTCCTGTGAACGCATCCCTCCCTGATTCCTAACAGGTGCTCCCTGTTATCAACGTATATAAACCCTTGTGTGTCTAGTCTAGGTGTCCGTGGTTGTTTCTTGTGATCTGTGTGCAGCTACACGCTGTGTTTGATTCTCCGTACAAACAGTACGTTGGTATACTTATTTGAAGCGTTATATACGCCAGTTCATTAGTAGTAAACGGAATAAACCGACTACTTGAACCTACCTCCCTGGGCCTTGGTCTGCCTTCCTTCACGAACACATCACATGACAACAGAGGCGCTTTTAAGCTTTCAATTTAACATGACCATTTCCAGGATCTGGACATCTGTGCGTATGTAACTTTCTAGTCTTCTGACAATGTTCTGTGTTAAAGTTATATTTGTTATCTTTCTCCGTGCACATACTGCATGCATCTGAGTGCCAGGCCAGACCATAAAGAAACAACTTCTTTTCACGCCCTTGTTCCAGCCCACACACAGCCTCCTCGTCGTCTCTAGTTCTGGTTTTTAAAATCTTTGGTTAGTCCACAATGGCACACTATTCCCCATTAGGTTCTTGTAATCGATTGTGCACTATAAAGGGTAAGAGTGTGCAAGTTGGAAGACACACTTTCAATTTGTTTACTCAAATCTAATTTAATCAAACAATGGCTTGGATAAAAATGTTGCTTTGTCCAAGACCTTTTTTCTCTTAAGCTGGCTGAAACTTTACATTTGAAACTCGTTCCAGACGATCTGTGGTATTTGCATGAAAAATAGAAATAATTATTTGGTCAAATAGATTGATCCTTGTCATTCTATGAATGTCTCAGCCCATTCAGGACCAATTTCTGAGAAAAGCATAACTTCAAATGACCCGTAAGGTGCAGCACAAATATGACACATGTTAGTCATCTCACTGGAATTCTGTTCTATGTGGAAGGAGTGTGTGTGTTTATGTGTGTCAGTGTTCTTAGCGGCATCTGTACTAGTGTCTTCCTGAGGAACAGTTATATCCTCAGAAATCATCTTGGACTGACTCAGTTTCCTCTCTGGGTCATGGCTAATGGGAGCAGGATATGAGTGTCACACAAACATCCCTGAGGAGGACGTCATGCTGCTCAGATTCAACACTGTGCTGAAGTGACAAACCTGCCCGGTTATGACGGTCCACGGAGAGACCGTTGGCCTTCACCCCTCCCCTCAGGGACCCCCAGACGTCTGGCGTTTCCGCTGGGACCCTCAACATCACCTTACAGTTTTCTGCCAGACTCTGATTAGCTCATAGTGACCTGCTAAGCATATGTACCACCAGGAGAGTTCTCTGTTCCTCAGTTGGCCTATTTCCCCCCAAGAATGCACTCAAGGAGATATAGAGACCCCAAAACAAATGCATAACTAGCTAGTTCCACTAACTTTAATGCCGGGACACCAAAATATTCCCAACACATTCTGAAATCATCACACCATTTCCTGGATTACGCAAGGTTAGACATCTCCGCTATGTTTCAGTACTGGGTTCATCACCTCCGCGAGGCGGAGTGTGTTTGGTCTAGGTCTCACCAGTGTGGCAGGGTGTCTGGCTTTGGGAGCACCCGAGGACCGATCCCTTGCGCTCGTTCTCACACAGCGTGTCCTGGGTTGGGGTACCTTGTCGCAACATCTTCAACCCCGACTTGGAGCAGTTCCTGTGGGGTACACAGGGATCGCTGGCTGACAACCTGCTTGAGAAATGGCCGTGTGGACACGTCTCACAAACCGTGTCACTCTGCGGGGTACCTAGGATGTAAGCACAAATAAACAACTATAACAGAGAAATATAATGAAACCTCAAACAACTAATGTTCATGTTTTTTCAGATATGTTTTGAATTGAATATTTAGTATGCAACAGTAGTACAAAAATGCTTCATAAAATACAATAAATGTCTCACATCACACATGATAAAACAGTAGTGGACTGGGGTTTGAGTCAATCATGCTGCTCATTGAAACAGAAAGTTATTTCACTTCTCAGGTGATTAATCAAAAGGAGAGTCTTTCATTATAAACCACTGGAGTTTTTATAAACTCACATTGTGACTAAACTTGAAAGAGGTCACAATGAACAATGAGGTCCCACCCAATCCGTCCAGTATGTTCAGAGAAGTGAAAGCTGAACTTAGTGAAAGGTATGACCTAGTTTCAGAATGAAGATCTAGGGCACAAACATGACAGTGCAAATTCAAGCACGTTAATTTAGAACTGCATTAATTGTACTCGGGTAAATCACAGATTATCTTCTTGTACATATCTTATCTCATTAACTGGTTTTCGATTTGCTACCTGCTTCTACCTCACAAAAAGTATTTTAAATGACTATAACAGATCTGGCACTCTGACTAAGACAAAAACACTCTTAGTGTTCTCACTTTAGACCTGGTTTTGCCCACAATGAATCTCTCTCATTGTGCGGTTCCACGGCATTTGGGAAACATACAGCGTCTTCCTGGGTATAGGGAAGTGTGAAGGAGGGATTGTCTATCAGGGTTATGGTCCCACTATGTTCTCCTCGCATCTTCCTCATATGACGCCACAGCTTCAGAAACAGTCATACCAGTATTGTTGTGTAAAATGGCTTTGGAGACAAACCGTTCGGACCAGACAGCCGTGAACCAGAGAACCCTGTACCACCAGACACCTCTGGAACAGACAGTCCTGAACCAGAGAACCCTGTACCACCAGACACCTCTGGGACAGACAGTTCTGAACCAGAGAACCCTGTACCACCAGACACCTCTGGAACAGACAGTCCTGAACCAGAGAACCCTGTACCAGACACCTCTGGAACAGACAGTCCTGAACCAAAGAACCCCTTACCACCAGACACCTCTGGAACAGACAGTCCTGAACCAGAGAACCATGTACCACCAGACACCTCTGGAACAGACAGTCCTGAACCAGAGAACTCTGGAACAGACACCTCTGGAACAGACAGTCCTGAACCAAAGAACCCTGTACCACCAGACACCTCTGGAACAGACAGTCCTGAACCAGAGAACTCTGGAACAGACACCTCTGGAACAGACAGTTCTGAACCAAAGAACCCTGTACCACCAGACACCTCTGGAACAGACAGTCCTGAACCAGAGAACTCTGTACCAGACACCTCTGGAACAGACAGTTCTGAACCAGAGAACCCTGTACCAGACACCTCCCAATAAAGGGGATAACAGATGACTACAGCACCCTCTCCTGGAGGTGCCAGAGATTGGAAAGTTGACACATCCCATTATTTTCATCAATTTGTCTGTCCAATAGGTACTGTCCCAACGCCTCCTGTTTTGTTGACCAGACTTTAATAATGATGAGGAGCTATCTAACAATTGTTTTGGAGATACATCGTTTTTTTTTACTTCTGGAAAACTAGAAACAATTAACTTAAAGCCTCTCTTGCTGTTGTGATGTACAGTTGACACATGGTGGCAACACTGGAGCTGAGAAGCAGCAAATAACCCAGCACCACCATGGCCGAGGCCCCAGGTCTAGGCGGGGACAGGGGGATCCGGTCCAGGAGTTCTACCACTCCTCAGTCAACCAACCAGGAGTACAGCTACACCCGGTCTGCTAATTGGGGGAGTTGAACAGGATAAAACCTCCCCAGTACAAGACTGTCTGGAGGAGAAGGGAGGTTTCTGTGTGGGTGTGACGTGAACATTATGCTAACACCAATCCCCAAGTTCTGTTCTATGTTGGCAGACATCACTCCACCAGGACCCGGTTGAGCTGATCCATACCCTTGTTCAAGGAAGAACCTACGTTTGAGTTTTGTTCGATAAACGCTTTTGTTGCGGATTAACGACTGTGTTCAGTCGTGTCGGTTCTTAGCTATGTGAGGTCATACCCCAATCTGAGCTCCCTGGTTGCCACAACACATACTCTTTCTCTGTCTAAAATCTATTTATATGTATACACAGACCATTTAACTGTGATAGAATTAGGAAATAACTTCCAGTCTCCAGTCAAGTCGAGCTGTCTCCAACAGAATCTGGAATGTCCCTCTATATTCTTCATCCCTAACAGAGACATACATCAGCCTTAAAAGAAACATTCATCATTGCTAACAGAGACATTCATCATCCATAACAGAGGCATTCGTCATCTCTAACAGAGACATTCATCATCCATAACAGAGGCATTCGTCATCTCTAACAGAGACATTCATCATCCATAACAGAGGCATTCGTCATCTCTAACAGAGACATTCATCATCCTTAAAAAAAACAGTCATCATCCCTAACAGAGACATTCATAATCTCTAATAGAGACATTTATCGGACCGTTGACGGTAAAACTTTGGTCAAAAAATCCTCATGTCATCTACTCTTTCTCATCTGTCTCCTTTCCTCTCCTCTAACACATCCGAAACACAAGCCAGGACCAAAAGCGATGAACCGTTACATTAACATGAAGAGGACAGAAACAAATGACTAAATGGTGTCCTATTTCCTTGCTAGTGCACTACCCTTGGCCAGGGACTCCTATCCGAAGTAGGCCACAACCCAGGAACAAGAGCAGGCTGACAGGAGATGCCTTGTGGCTGGAACCGCCCGCATAGTTATTCTGTCTACTGAGTAATAGTGTCCCTCACAGCCCCACCTCTGCCCACTGGAATTGATCGCCCCCACCTGGCTCGCAGACAGAAGAACCCATCTGGGACCCTGTATTAGCGGACTCTGACTAATGCCGAGGGCATTGGTGCTCTGTCAACGACTACCTAGGCCAATCACAGGCATAGTAAACAACCCCCTCTCTGAGGACGTGTTCAAACCCTTAGGTAGTAGTGTACAGCTGGAATTAGGGTTCCAAAATGAGTTCCATAATGTAACGGTTGTCCCTGTGGGGAACAAAATGATCTGGTTCCTGGTTAAACCATGTGGTTCTAGGTAAAACTCCTTTCGGTTCCACACGGAGCCCAGGCTCTGCATAGAACACTCCCAAAAATTTACCAGGAACCGAGGCTTTTTTAAACGCAACCAAATCACAATCACCAGGGCAGAAAACAACGCGGAGAGAAACACAAAAACCGTGCTCAATGGTTTCATGGTTTCAACAGTGTCATTTCGATTGGACAAAGGTCAGCCAATCGCCCAGTGAGGGCAGGGACTCCTACCTGGTGCAGTGACCCCGTTGCCGGGCTGACAGGCAGTGTGTTTGAGGCAAAACTCCACCAGCAGGTAGTGGCCCGGCACACACTCACACAGGCGGTCATGGGTGCTGTTGCACTCCCGCCGGACCAGCTGCCGCTCCTTGCAGACGGACGTGCAGAACTGGCAGCTGTCGCCCCAGTGCCAGTGGTCCGAGAAGGTCCGGGCGGGGCACGGCGAGCAGGAGGTGGGGGAGTCGGCGGTGCAGTGGGTCAGGACGGAGGTCCCCGGTGGACACTGGTCGCAGAGGAGGAGTTCAGAGGTCAAGGGGTCGCGGTGCTGGTACTTGGGGGACGGGACCTCTTGGAAGGCCCAGGAGAAGCCAATGGCAAAGAGCTACAGAGAGAGAGAGGGGAGTGGGAGGGGAGGGGATAGGGGAGGAGGGTGTCAGGGAGGGATGGATAGACAGAGTTTTAGGAGGAGAAAGAGAGGTGAGGAGAGACAGCGTGGGGAGGTGAGAGTGAGGTGAAAGGAGAAGAGGATGGGTTGGAAAGGGAGGAGGAGGTAAGGATGGGATGAAGAGAGGAAGGAGATGGAGGAGGAGGAGGAGGAAAGGTGGAGGGGAAAGAGACAACACGGGTGTATACAAAGAGAGATGGAGAGAATATGAGATGGAGAGATGGAGAGAGACACACACACCCATAAATGAATCAATGTTGATGTACGTTTTGTAAAACCCTAAAACACTGAAGGATTTACCAACAACCAATGTTTATCAACTGGATTACTTCAGAAACATGTGTGGTTATTAATGATATTGTATGCATACATGTACAACCTTTCTTGCCTTTAAAAAAATCGTAAAAGTCACAATTTCTATTCAAAAAATGGATTAGAGTGAAATAGGTTGTAAGTATTTCCCTTTGGCATGAATGTTAAGCTTGAGTTCCAAAAAAGGGTTCCTCAGATCAAATAACCATTTTCAAATACTTTAACTTTTACTGTGCAGAAAGAGAGAAAAGAAAAAGCCCCAACAAGACAATGTGGATGTTAAGAGCGTACAGCGATGCCAAGCATTCTGGGTTTTCTTTTCCAAACTGACAGCGTGATTGCCGGGAAAGCCACATGAAGCCAGAAACCAGCCAGTACCCAATGGAGATATGATTGACTGTGGCCCAGATGCCACGAACAGCATCTCTTATGGAATTCTCACTCTATGGACATCCCCCTATCGCACTGCTATGAAATACACGTCCCAAATCGCACCCTATTACCAACTAGGGCACTATTATTGAGCCGGGCCCAATGGGGAACTATACAGTTTAGAGAGCCCTTTGGGAAACGGACCGTCCAAAAGCAATATCCCTGAGTAGCACCTACTGCAGTGTGTCCTGGATGACTTCAACTATGGTTCCTGGTCAAACAAGGAAATGAAGTGTCACAAGGAGAGTCAACCAATTTTCACAAGGAGAGGAAACCAAGTGTCACATGGAGAGAAAACCAATGTCACATGGAAGTAAACCAAGTGTCACATGGAGAGTAAACCAAGAGTCACATGGAGAGGAAACCAAGTGTCACAAGGAGAGTAAACCAAGTGTCACATGGAGACGTTCTTTTCCCGAACGTCTTTTCTTAAGTCCTTTCTAGCGTTCTCTTTGTTGTGTTCTGTTGCTTTATCCTCCCTGTATTTCCTCCCTGTCTCTCCTCACCTCCTCGGCTCTCCTCTCCTTCTCTCCTCCCCCATCTCTCCTATCCTCCTCCGTCTCTACTCCCCCATCTCTCCTCTCTTCCCCCATCTCTCCTCTCCTCCGTCTCACCTCTCCTCCTTCTTCTCTCCTCTCCTCCCCCTTCTCTCCATCTCCATCTCTCCTCCCCCGTCTCTCCTCCCTCCATCTCTCCTCTCGTTCCCTGTCTCTCCTTCTCCTACTATGTAGGCCAAATCCTTTTGCTTCCCCAAGTCAGATGGAAAAGCATGGGCTTGACAAGCAGCTGAATCCTTAATGTAAACAATCAAACCCAGGCAAGCTGTATAACCCCAAGCGGATGACCTGCGCATTTTGTGTATAGATCAAGTAATTGAATCAAGACGATGAACTTTTAACATCACATTATCCAGTTACCAGTCACCATTTCAAAACCCACTGCTGCGGCACTTTACAGACCAAAATGACACGCCTCCCTGGGACCTCTGACGCCCATAATAGTCCTGGTCCTCATAAGGGACGTCTCTGTGTGCCCCGCCAGGGCAGCCTGCCAGCTCACTGGAATACTTGATTTCAGGTTATAGACGCTGCACACTCCCTCAATAACACATAGGTCTTGTCCCAAATGCCTGCATTTGCCCTTCGTAGTGCACCACTACTTTTGACTGGGTGCCCATTTTGGTTCAGGCCAGAAGTAGTGACCTGCATGAGGAGTGGGGGGTGGGGAGTGGGGAGGAGTCGGTGGCCTGTCACTGTGTGGTCGTTTAGCTCGTCGGCCAAGCGGTACGGTCCACGGATATCAGCACTGTATGCACAGGTACGACCGACAACCGTTTCAAAGTGTAGAATAAGGAAAACACCTGCAGCTGAACCCCAAATGGCTCTTGGATCAGACCTGTGGCCCTGCAGCTGAACCCCAAATGGCTCTTGGATCAGACCTGTGGCCCTGCAGCTGAACCCCAAATGGCTCTTGGATCAGACCTGTGGCCCTGCAGCTGAACCCCAAATGGCCCCTTGGACCAGACCTGTGGCCCTGCAGCTGAACCCCAAATGGCCCCTTGGACCAGACCTGTGGCCCTGCAGCTGAACCCCAAATGGCCCCTTGG